>JAVXUO010003120.1:110000-173195 GCA_033065855.1 Escallonia rubra | reverse complement strand
TCCAACTTCACTTGATGGTTGGACGAACCATGGAGGGAACTCCATTCTCTCTCCCTAAAGTCACGCAAACAAGGTACTGAAACACGAGAGAGAGCTAAACAGGGTTAATAGACTGGGTTTAATTAGACTTAATTATTGTTAATTAGGGTTTAATTAAGAGCTAATTAAGGTAATCATGTGAAGTTAATTAGGGCTAATTCGAGCTATTTAGGGTTAATTACAGTTAATTGCGTTTAATTAGACTTAATTCGTGTTATTCAGGGTTAAATTCAAGCTACCTAGGGCTAATTGAGCCTAATTAGAGTATATTATAGTTAATTACCCCAATTGGGTTTAATTAGGGTTTAATTTGTCTACGATTTATCATGACAATTAGGGTTTAATTAGGTTAATCAGGGGTCATTAGGGTTAATTAGAGATTAAATTAATAGTAAATTAGGGTTAATCAATGTTAATTATGGTTAATCAGTTTTAATTAGGGCTAATTAAGGCCGATTAGGGCTAATAATGGCTAATTCAGAGCTAAATACGGTTACTGCTAATTCGGGCTAAATAGATTTACTTAGAATTAATTGGGTTTAATTAGACTTAATCATTGTTAATTAGGGTTTAAGTAAAGCTAATTAAGGTTGATTAGAGTTAATGTGTTAATTAGGGTTAATTATGATTGAGTCACTTTAGAATTCGTTGAATTTTCACTACAAGAAAAGACGTCTTTTGCGACGAAACCTCCGTCAGTAAAACTCTGTCGTAAAATATTATTTAAGCGACGGATTTATTCCGTCGCAAAAAACTCCGTCGGTGAAAAGGCGTTTTACCGACGGAAACCTCCGTCGGTACAAACAGGTCTTCACCGACGGACTTTTAGCGACGGCGTTATTCCGTCGTAAAAGTCTATTTAACTCTCAGATCTGGTTTGAACTGTCACTGCTTCTCTCTTCGAAAATCCCAAAACCCATTTCCGGCGATTGTGCCACCGCCGTTCTCACATCCTGCCCCACCTTCGGCGCCACCGAAAGCCTCGACACCGGCGGCGACCTCCCTCGACACCGGCGGTGACTTCCCTCGACCCCGGCGGCTTAACTTAAAGAAACTACACTTGAGGTAACTTATTTCTGCAACTTCACAGGCCCGATTCTCCTGCATACGAGATATTTGTCGTTACCATTTGCTTCCCTTTGCACATTGGGGGTTAAGTATGTACAATGATCTGTACGCCCCCATCGATCTGGTAGCACTATCAGTTTGAGGTGTTTATGTTTATCATTGCACCAAATTTCTGTTGATTCACAGCTTTGGTATCCCCGTTATCGTGTCAGACTGCAAAGAAGCAGAGAGAGAAAAGACTAGGAGAGAAATTAAAAAGACGAAACAAAAACATGAAGATTATGGGTCTGTAACTCATTATACGAGTTTTAGACAAAGCCTGTAACTCATTATACATTGTGTACTGCCAAGTTAGGTTAGAACTAGCCTCTCGATAAGATTGATGCTCGTGTAAAGAAGTAATAGTATAATCGATAGTGAAAGTCCTAAAGATATACTGCTGGTTTTTGTGCCTGTTATGGACGAGCATGAAGGGAAGGTGGACGTTTGGTTAGTTGTAGCAAGATCATTGGTGGTGGAATGTCTCGTTCACCAGAATCATTAGAGTGGATAGACAAATCAGCAAAATATGGAACACCGAATATTGTACATAAATGAAACGAAGACATAAATAAGTACATCTTGTTCCCAAAAAACAACATGCGAAGAGGTGCACCAACATTTGGAGATGGGATTCCAACACCTTTACCCCTTATGTTCGATACAATATGTTTGAAACAACAAAGATGCGCATTAGGTCCTAGACCGTAATTAAACTACGATCGGGA
Source organism: Escallonia rubra (assembly GCA_033065855.1). Taxonomy (NCBI): domain Eukaryota; kingdom Viridiplantae; phylum Streptophyta; class Magnoliopsida; order Escalloniales; family Escalloniaceae; genus Escallonia; species Escallonia rubra. The sequence goes on along the minus strand of JAVXUO010003120.1, from coordinate 171,321 downwards.
GATGAACCATATAAACGGTCATAGAGAGTTTGAGTTGTATATGGAACAATTGATGGTAAAAATGGCAGTAGAGGTTGCTCCCCACCTATCTTTTTGTGACAAAAGGCAGAAATGTTCGAAGCATGAATAGTGTCTAGAAGATGCCGACGTTTGTATTCACCACGCCTGACCTTTTGGGAAATGCTAGGACGTGATCTATAAGCAATGGTTGTCTTTTTGAAAAAGTTTGAGAAACTATTTTGGTTTGTAACCATGAAGTTGTCATTATTAAGATATCTTAGTATTGAAAGATAATTGAGTTTCGACCATTGTTTACATAATTAAGATAGATTTGGGATAATTCAGATCAAGTACACATCAAATGGCATAACTAAATAAGATCAAATGGAGTTCAAGAAATTAAGGTACTTTGATAAAATGGCAGTGTAGCTTGTTTAGAAAGCTAAATGGTAGAATAATTCACATGTTTAGGACTGACTTGACCTAATTGACCCCTAGATACCACATGACGTAAATCAACCGAACCCTAAATTAAACTAATTCAACCCTAAATTGAATACCCTAATCCAACTGAAACCTAAATTGAACTAATTGAACCCTAAATTGAATGCCCCAAATCAACCGAACCCTAAATTGAATCAATGGAACCCCCTAATTGAACCCTAAATTGATGTAATTGAACTCTAATGAAACCCTAAATTGAATGCCCTAACCGCCCTAATCAAACCGAACCCTAAATTAAACTAATTGAACCCTAAATTGAATGCCCTAATCCAACTGAAACCTAAATTGAACTAATTGAACCCTATATTGAATGCCCCAAATCAACCGAACCCTAAATTGAATCAATGGAACCCCCCCCTAATTGATGTAATTGAACTCTAATTAAACCCTAAATTGAATGCCCTAACCGCTCTAATCGAACCGAACCCTAAATTAAACTAATTGAACCCTAAATTGAATGCCTAATACAATCGAACCCTAATTTGAAATAATTCAAGCGCATCGGATATGTGCATTTTGAACAATTTTTTCCCATTTGAACCTTGATAATTTGTTTGATAATTTTAGGTTGTTAATTGTGCATTTGAGAATTGTGATTATTGATCTGTGATTTTAGATTGTTAATTGATGATTTTAGGTTATTAGCTGTGCATTTGAAGTAATTGTGATTATTAATTGATGATTTTAGGTTGTTAATTGATGATTTTAAATTGTTAATTGTGCATTGAACATTTGAGATATTGAGATTATTGACGGAGGATGGGACCCAATTGGATTGAATGTGTGATTTTTGTTAATTTTTATTGCATTGAGCCTTTTAGAATTGAGAATTGAGATTGTTGGCGGAGAATGGGACTCAATTGGATTGAGATACTTGTTAGCTAGCGCAGACACGGACACCACGTCTGATCGACGGTGTCTGACATTTAAAGCACAAATTAATGTATGCCGATGTGTCTGGAGGTGCGTGTCGGTGGGCGTCGGACACGTGTCCGGAGCCGTCGGACACGTGTCCAGAGGCGTCGGACACGTGTCGGTATGTGTCGGACACGTGTCCGGAGGTGTCAGACACGTATCGGACACCATATCGACACCCTCTATGAGGTGTCGGAATTGAGGTTGTTGACGGAGGATGGGACCCAATTGGATTGAGATACCTGTTAGCTAGCGCAGACACGGACACCACGTCTGATCGATGGTGTCCGACATTTAAAACACAAATTAACGTATGCCGATGTGTCTGGAGGTGCGTGTCGGTGGGCGTCGACACGTGTGGAGGTATCAGACACGTGTCGGTATGTGTCAGACACGTGTCTGGAGGTGTCAGACACGTATCGGACACCATATCGACAACCTCTATGAGGTGTCGGAATTGAGGTTGTTGACGGAGGATGGGACCCAATTGGATTGAGATACCTGTTAGCTAGCGCAGACACGGACACCACGTCTGATCGACGGTGTCCGACATTTAAAACACAAATTAACGTATGCCGATGTGTCTGGAGGCGTCGGACACGTGTCGGTATGTGTCGGACACGTGTCCGGAGGTGTCAGACACGTATCGGACACCATATCGACACCCTCTATGAGGTGTCGGAATTGAGGTTGTTGAATGTGCATTAAATTTAGGTTAGTTAGGTTAATGCGACATTTTTAGCATGCAGCCCCTAGAATCTCATCATGGCTCCAGCACTGGCTATAATTAGCCCTAATTAGTCATGATTAACAATATTTTAGTAAATCAATTAACCCTAATTAGCTCTAACGAGCCTAATTAGTTTTAATTAACCCTAAGAACCTAATGAAAATCAAATTAGCTGTAATTACCCCAAATTTTCCCAAATGAACCCAATTATGCGCATATTGATTATAGTTAGCCTAATTAGTCGTAACTTGCACTAACATAACCCAATTAAGCCTAATTAGCGCTAGTTAGGACTAAGCAGCACTACTCGGCACAATTAAACCCTAATTAGGACTAAATAACCCTAATTAGTCCTAATCAACCCTAATTAGCTATAATTACCCGAAACTAGCCCTCATTAACATTAATTAGCCGTAACATAACCCAATTAAGCCTAATTAGCCCTAATTAGGACTAATCAGCACTACTCGGCACACTTAAACCCTAATTAGGACTAAATAACCCTAATTAGTCCTAATCAACCCTAATCAGCTATAATTATCCGAATCTAGCCCTCATTAACATTAATTAGCCCTAACATAACCCAATTAAGCCTAATTAAGCCTAATTAGCCCTAATTAGGACTAATCAGCACTACTCGGCACAATTAAACCCTAATTAGGACTAAATAACCCTAATTAGTCCTAATCAACCCTAATCAGCTATAATTATCCGAATCTAGCCCTTATTAACATTAATTAGCCCTAACATAACCCAATTAAGCCTAATTAGCCCTAATTAGGACTAATCATCACTACTCGGCATAATTAAACCCTAATTAGGACTCAATAACCCTAATTAGTCCTAATCAACCCTAATCAGCTATAATTATCCGAATCTAGCCCTCATTAACATTAATTAGCCGTAACATAACCCAATTAAGCCTAATTAGCCCTAATTAGGACTAATCAACACTACTCGGCACAATTAAACCCTAATTAGGACTAAATAACCCTAATTAGTCCTAATCAACCCTAATCAGCTATAATTATCCAAAACTAGCCCTCATTAACATTAATTAGCCCTAACATAACCCAATTAAGCCCAATTAGCCCTAATTAGGACTAATCATCACTACTCGGCACAATTAAACCCTAATTAGGACTAAATAACCCTAATTAGTCCTAATCAACCCTAATCAGCTATAATTAATACTCGTAATTAACCCTAATAACCCAGTTAGCCCTAATTAGCCCTTGTACATCCCATAATTACTCCATGTTGCCCAGAGATGGTTCAATTACTCGTTGTTTACAAACCCTGCCTTCTTTATATTAGTTGTTGTTTTGAGAAGTCCATTGGCAACGAGATGGTTCAACTCGTTGCCAACGAATTCTATTTAATGTGGAATTGGTAACATATGGAACGATCTTTCTGCAGTTTTGATATTTCGGAAAGATTCTTGCATATCTTATCAATTTCTGAACGCATGCATGCATAGAAACCCTTAGTTCCCGTTCAAAGGTACTCATTACAAAGTAATGCCTTGTAATGAGCCTTTGGATGTCCAGTTTGGACAGTTTGGAAAAGCTAATTGTTTATAAAACAGTGTTTTGACTCATGCTTTGTGTTCTATGTCGTGGATATTTGGTACACGTTCTCGTGTGTTTCTCCGGGTGCATACAGATCTGGTGTTCTAACATCCGTCAAACCTTCCTGAGCAAGGTTAGATGAATGTTAGAACACCTAATCGATGTCGTGTACTTGGAGAAATGCGGGGAGGTGCTGCCGAATTTTCCACAGACATGGGACTAAGCATGAGTTATTCACTGTTTTATAAACATGTGCTTTTCTGAATGGGATAGGACCACTACCTGTTCAAGAGTGGAGGGGAAATATGTAGACATGTTGTAACATTCATGCATTGATATTTACATCGGCAATGCCTAATCACTGGTCATTATTGAAGGTGGTTTACAGTACGATAATTCAGTCGTCATGTCAGTCGATCGAAGTTGGATGAAAAGGAAGAATGCTGAAGATTTTGAGTGTCGCGTTGACGAATTTCTCGACTTCGCTTATGCGCATCCTGCACATGTTGACCTTGATAAGATAAGGTGTCCGTGCGGTAGATGTGAGTTGTTGCACTGGAGAAAAAGAATTGAAGTAAAATGGCATCTTCGTCGGTACGGTTTTATGGGTGGATACACAAGGTGGACGCAGCACGGGGAAACGATAGTATTGTCGTCCAACCTGGCTAGTCAAACTGAAGTTAGGGAGGAGGCACGATATGATTATCGAGATATGATTATGGATGCTGGGCATGCTAATGTTGACTGGGGTAACGACAGTCCACAACCGCCGAACGAGGGGGCTCATCAGTTTTATGAGTTGTTGAGAGCTGCGGAAGAGCCGCTGTGGGATGGAGCTCCGAAACACACACGGCTGTCTGCGGTTAGTAGGTTATTACAGTTGAAATCAGACCACGGGCTGAGTGAGAAAGGTTTTAACGAGTTTGTTACCTTAATCAAAGAAATACTGCCCGAAAGTGAAAAGCTACCGCCGTCGTACTATGACGCGAAGAAGATGATGAGGAAACTTGGGTTGAGCTATGACCGGATAGATGCGTGCAAGAACGATTGTGTATTATTCTGGAAAGAGAATAAGGATTTGTCATTGTGTCCAGTATGTGATCATTCGAGGTACAAACCGGACAAAGGGAAGAAGAAAAACATTGCATGGAAGATATTGCGATATTTCCCGGTCACACCACGGCTTCAGAGAATGTACTACTCCTCCAATACGGCTGAACATATGAGGGCTCACCGTGAGACTCGCAGCAACGATGCCGATGTGCTGACACACCCAGCTGATGGAGAGGCGTGGAAGGAGTTTGACCGCAGGCATCCAGTCTTTGCTCAGGAAGTTCGGAATGTTAGACTTGGTCTGGCAACCGATGGGTTCAACCCTTTCGGTCAGTCTACCACGCCTTACTCCTGTTGGCCTGTTATTATTGTCCCTTACAACCTTCCACCAGGCATGTGCATGAAGAAGCCGTATATGTTCTTGTCGTTGCTTATTCCGGGGCCGAAGAGTCCCGGTAAGGACATAGATGTGTATTTAAGGCCGTTGATTGATGAGTTAAAACAATTATGGAATCATGGAGTCGAAACATATGATGCATCCCTTAAACAAAATTTTCAGATGAGGGCTGCTTTGATGTGGACTATACATGATTTCCCCGCATTGGGAATGACGTGTGGCTGGAGCACACATGGGAAGCTAGCATGCCCTGCTTGTATGGGCGTGAACCCCGGTCATACGTTAAAGCACGGCGGAAAGGCCTCGTGGTTCGGATGTCACCGTAAGCTTTTGCCACCGGGCCATCAGTTTCGTAGGCAGAAGGATAAATTTGACGGGACAATCGAGCGTGAGGTTGTCACACTGGACTACCCATCTGGTGAAGAAGTACTCTCACACCTGGAGGCACTTGATACTGACATACCACACGGTAAGGGTGTGCCGGATCAGAAGATTGCAGGGTTCGGGAAAGAGCACAACTGGAGAAAATTTTGTATCTTCTGGGAGTTAGCCTACTGGAGGACGCTCGTTATCCGAAACAACATGGATGTGATGCATATTGAGAAGAACGTTTTTGATAATGTGTTCAACACAGTGATGAATTTCAAGGGCAAATCGAAAGATCACCTTAAAGCGAGAAGGGATCTACAACAGTTGGGTGTACGCCGTGAATTGCATCCTCGGACAGTCAGTGGGAGGACCATACTTCCGAAAGCACCTTACTGTCTAGACAAGAAACAAGTGGAGAAGGTCTGTCAGTGGGTTAAGAATTTGAAGCTTCCGGATGGGTTTGCGTCCAACATATCTCGTTGTTGCAATGTATCGGAATGCAAGTTCCAAGGGATGAAGAGTCACGACTGCCACGTATTCATGGAGAGATTCATTCCTATTGCCTTCCGGGGACTGTTGCCACGGGTTGTTTGCGAGACTTTGACTGAATTATCTCATTTCTTTCGAGATATATGCTCTTCTACGATCCGGGTGAGTAACATGGAAGTGCTTGAGAAGAACATTGTGGTGACGATTTGCAAGCTGGAGAAAATCTTCCCACCTTCGTTCTTTGATTCAATGGAGCATCTGCCTGTTCACTTGGCATATGAAGCTAAGATGGGTGGACCCGTGCAATATCGGTGGATGTATCCCTTCGAGAGGTAATCCTTAAATTGTTACAGTTGTTCGTTTACACTTAATGCGACATCTGTTATCATTGATATTCCACCTAACTCGATTCCTAAACTTCTAGGTTCATGTTCCATTTAAAGAAAAAAGTCCGTAATAAGGCTCGGGTTGAGGGCTCAATTGCGGAGGCTTACGTAATGGAAGAACTTGTAAACTTTTGTAGTCAATATTTCGGTTCGGATGTTGGTACAAGGTTAAATCAACTAGGCCGAAATGATCCCGGAGCAAGCACAAATTTGGAAGGGCAATTGTCAATATTCAAGCAGTCAGGTAGTCCGTTCGGCCGAACGTATACTCGATGGCTAACAGATGAAGAGTACAGTGCTGCAACAATATATGCCCTTCTAAATTGCGATGAAGTTTCGGCATTCGTTGAGTAAGTTAAAGTCTTAATTCACTTACATTGCTGTACATAATTGAAAGTGTGTTAAGCGAGTCAAATGCATATTGGTTTGCAGTGAGTTCGATGCGGAATCTTTAATCACTGATCCCGCTGGACTTGAATCTCATCGGAAATCACAATTTGTACAGTGGTTCAAAATCCGTGTAAGATTATTTAACGAAATTATATTATGTGTTATATACAGTTCTGTGGCCAATTAGTATACTGATTTATCCTTAATTTTTACCGTCATCTACAATAGGTTCAGTCAATGGATAGACCAGTGGCCTCCTGCTTGAAATTACTAGCCGAAGGCCCTAACAAACAAACATCCTGTTACGGAGGCTATATCATCAACGGGTTTAGGTTTAACGTAAAAGATGATGACCGAACAAAACAAACCCAAAACAGTGGAGTCTTGGTCAACGGCGACTGTTATGCCGAGAATTGCATGGACTTTTACGGAGAGCTAGATGAGATTGTTGAGCTAACATATCTGGGTTCCCAAAACCGCCTGGTAATGTTCAAGTGTACGTGGTTCGATGTCACATGCAGTAGAGGAATCCGTGTTAGCTCTCAAGGGATTGTAGATGTCAATGTCAAGTCAAGACTTGCATCAGACGAGCCCTTTGTGTTTGCTAGTCAAGCTGTACAAGTCTTTTACGCGGAGGACGTCGCCAATCCCAAATCTCATTGGTATACAACTATCAAGTCCAAGAAATTGCCCGTGACATATGACAGTGAGCTAGACTCCTTTCAAGCCGACCAACCACGTGTCTTGTTCCCTGTTGAGGTCAACAACGAGGAGGACGATCTTCCTCTTCCAACAACACTTCTTGTGGGAGAAGAAGTCGTAGATGATGACGCGGAAGACGTTGAAAGTGTTGGAGATGATGTGACCGAGTCTACTGATGAAGAGGATGAATTAGAAGATGAAGAGGACGACGAGTCCCACGAAGAAGAGGGCGACGAGGAAAGTGATGAAGATGATTCGCAAACTGAAAATGATTGACTTGTAATGTTGTAACATCACGGGAAAAATGTAGTAACATTTTAGAACTTGGTGTTTATTGATGTGTTTTTGCACATCCGTTCATATGTATATATATAGTTATTGTGCCGCTGCAGATTTATGCCAAATCATTGTTTTTAACGTGTTAATGAATTTGTAATTTATCTATCTGAAGTCAGATATGGATAGGATACGGCCTATTCGTGGCCGGGCTGGACGCCGAGCTGCTTCCTCCCCGGTGGGTCCCACCTCGTCATTGCCTACTGATGACGAGGCACAGAGTGATCGCGGACAGCAGATGGGGCCCCAGCCGTCGCCCAGCCGTTGCCGTCGCCCCAGCTCGAGCATTCGCCCCAGCCCGACGCAGATTCATCCCACACGCGCGTGTATTCTCCATCTTCCGTGGGTTCTACCTCAGGTATAGTTGATAACGGTGTTTTGTACATTTTCGCTAGCCTTATATTTGAACTGTATTAATGTCTGTGTTTTGTAGGATCTCGACGAGGCCGTGGTCCGACACGCGGGGTACGCATCGACCCCCAGCGTAAACAGAGAGTTACGCTCACGCAGGAGGGCCTGTAAGTACTAAAAATATCACCTCATGCCTTATATTTAAAATTTTGGGTGTTAATTTATATTTGAACTGTATTAATTTATTTATTTACTTCTTTGGTAGGATCCTAGAGAATAAGGCGAGGACGAAGATCGGCGTTCTTGTGAAGGGCCGATTCTTCGAGCCACGCCTGTACTGGAAGGACTGGGATGCCGCTGCGAGGGAGGCCTTATGGGAGGAGTGGCTGGTACGGTGAAGTATTTTTTTCAGCGTTAGTAAATGTTTAATTACAGTTTGTTTTATGTTGTTAATTTGTGTTATTGAATGCCTTACAGGAGGGGTTCACGTTTGACACGCCTCAGCAGCAGGTACTGGGGCAGCAGGCTTTCTTTGCCTACATCGGCAAGAATTACCGCCGATGGCTCCACGATGCACGGGACCGGGCGAAGAAGGCGCTGCCCGCGGGTGCCCCGATGACGGACATGACGAGATATCCCCCACATTGGATATCTCACCGTGTATGGGGGAGATGATAGATCGGTGGGCTGCGGATCCAGGTTGGGACGCCAAGAGTAAGAGCGGGGCTGAGAACAGACAGAACAGAGATCCGACGCACACGGGGGGGTCGGTGCCACACGACATCGTCCGACACATGAACGCGGTCGAGCACCCGGATCTGGAGGAGGATGAGGTCATAGCTCTGACCTATACTCAGACGCACGTGCGGAAGAAGGACAAGGACGAGACGCACCAGGCGGGCGACTATATTTCAGATATTGCCCGGCGGATCGATGTGAGTCAATTTATTTAAGTTGTTAATGTTTTTTCTTTCTATCCTCAATGTCTGTTTCGTTAATTAATGCCCTAACATATCGTTAAACCACTATTTTTGCAGGCCTCGTATGAACAGCTAAGGGGGTCCGAGCAGCAGTCCGGACAGCCATCAGCGTCCACTAGTACGGCTGCGAGTACTGGGGGGTTGAAGCGATGGCTGGATACGCCGGAGGTCGTGAATCGGCCGAAAGGCCGCATACGCGGCCTGCCTAGCACGACTGCTCGTGCCGTGATAGGAGCGTCCTCACCCCCTGCTGCCCCTCCACAGACACCGGCTCCTCGGCCTCAGTTGGACGACGAGGAGATCCAGCGCATTGCTACAGTGGTGGCGAGGATCGTCAGGGAGCAGGGCACGGCTGGACAGCCGAGCCGGCCCCGGATCAGCAGGATCCAGATCCGGGACTCGGCAACCCCTGATGAGCCCCTTCCCGTGCCCGTTCCTAGCTTCCCCCCCCCCCCCCCCCGCGCCCGGCTTGTACTCTTCTCCCCTCTCCTAACCGGCTGTATCCGGTTCCCGGCTTGTACATATATGAGCTTTTTTATAATAAATATTTTTTATAATTGATTATATATATTTCTTTCTGTATTGATTATTGCGCGTTGTTGTTGAGAATTGAAAATTGTATTACAGGTCTGGGTAATTGAAAAATTCAAAAAAAATTCAAAAAAAAAATTTGACTTTTGGCGACGGATTAATTCCGTCGCTAAAAGTATTCCTACAATCAGTTATTTAGCGACGGAATATTCCGTCGCTAAATAAGTTTTTTAGCGACGGAATATTCCGTCGCTAAAATATTTAATCCGTCGCTAATTTGACAAAAAAGAAAATAAATTAAAATTCTAAAAATATAATTAGCGACGGAATATCCGTCGCTAATGAAAAATAAATCCGTCGGTAAAAATGACATATTTAGCGACGGATTTAAAAATTCCGTCGCTAAACTATTAGTGACGGGCTTTTATACGAGGGATTTTTAGCGACGGTGAATCCGTCGCTAATTCTTTTAGCGACGGATTGTGGGCTTTTAGCGACGGATTTCCCCGTCGCTAAAAGCCTGTTTTCTTGTAGTGTTTCATTCGAGGAGTTGATATTGTCCCACCTGTGATTGAGTCCAGGGTTTAAGTATATAGTTGGGGTTAAATTGTATTTAGGATAATTAGGAATATATTAAGGCTTAATCAGGGTTTAGTTAGGGTTAATTAGGGTTGATCGGGGTTAATTAGGGTTGATCGGGGTTAATTAGGGTTTAATTAGGGTGAATCAGGGTTAATTAGGTTTAATAATAGTTCATTACATTTAATTAGGGTGAATCGGGGTTAATTAGGATTAATTGAGATTAATTAGGGTTGATCGGGGTTAATTAGGGTTAATCGGTGTTAATTACGGTTAATTAAGTTTAATTATGGTGAATCAGGGTTAAATAAGGTTTACTTAGGGTGAATCGGGGTTAATTGCAGTTAATTGGGATTAATTAGGGTTGATCAGGGTTAACTAGGTTTAATGAGGGTGGATCAGGGTTAATTAGGGTTAATTATAGTTATTTAGGGTTACCTAGGGATTTGTTAGGGGTTAATTAGGGTGAATCGGGGTTAATTGCGGTTAATCACGGTTAATTATTGATCAACGTTAATTAGGTTTAATTAGGGTTAGTCAGGGTGAGTCCGACTCAGTTAGCCTAGAGAAAGTACAATTGCCAATGAAGTTAGCATAGAGAAAGTACAATTGATACAAGAACAATCAAAATTTGGTGACTAAATGGTTCAATCGCAGAAATATACCTCATATCAAATTAAAAAAATGTTATAGCTTGATATTCAATTCAAAATAGCGTTTTATGAAGAAGAATAAAGCGTACTAAGTATAAGAACTGGTCTCAATTTTCATATATAATTGATGCAAAATTTTAAAACACGTTATCACGAGTACCATGAAATATAAAATTGTCATATGTTTTAACAGCGGATTTAAGTAAGATGTTACTGAAAGACTCCAAGAAAGGGAGGGGCTGATACCATGTGAGACAAAATAATGAGTAAGAAAAAATGAAATAGACACGTGCGGACCAAGTAGACAACATATATGTAACATCCCGGAATTTCGGAGCTTTAACACCCGGACTTTTCCGGAGCGTTATCACCCCGAACTCCCGGAGTGTTTAAAACAATCAATACTTAATAGCATAAAAACCTCCATTTCAAATAACTAACTATGAAAACCTATGTCAGAGCCTCTAATCATTACAATTTCCTCAAATCAATTTAAATCTAACCAACAAACTAGAGAAGTTTACCCGCGCAGGGGTCTTAACAATCAATACTAAAATTAAATTCACTTCCTTACGCTCGCTCGACTCTAATCCATATTCAGGTAACCTACTGCTGGCTGTCACATGCGGAAAGGAAGTCAAAGGGGAGTGAGCTTTAATTTTGAGAGCCCAGTAAGGTCGCACAAAGATTTAAAATCACAAAACGATTCAGACGATTTTTCATATAAAACTTTTGAAGAGTATTTTCAATAAAATACAACACTTAGACAAAGATGAACAAAACGAACGATTTTACATTCAAGTCCAATAACAACTTTTTGAGGGATTTTGCTTTCGATGAAATCACTATAATACGATATAAACATAAGGATGAGTATTCAACTCAATCCCTTAAATAATAGTCATTTGAAACACTTCGAATATAATAAAGCATGAATGGATAATATTCAAAACAGTTCCAGTGTAATAAAACATAAAGAGGAAACATTCAACATGAGCAGTACAGAAGCAAAGTCACCCCGACAGTGCTCGATACGCTTTACATATGCATATGTACACTGACTAGTCCATCTAGGTACTAGTTAAACTCATCCAACAGACTATCCTTATAACGCCAACAATACAGACCATCCTTATGGCTCCCAAATTACTAACTCATGTCAACATTGAGAAGCAATAAATGCATTTGAAAATATTCAAGGAATTTAAACACAATTCAAAACATTTTACAATGATTGAATTAAGTAAACATATGAATTAAGTAACGAATTTCAAACGATCGCTATCAGGCTCAAATTAGGGTTTCGTGGACTGTTTCAAAACATCTTTTATATCAAACATAAAATCGAATCAATGTAGTTCATAAAGCTTTCATAATTAAACATTTGAAAACATAACGAAGAAGTAGGGTTCAGATAGAATTCCTTACCTCAGTCCAAGCTAAGCGATGCTACCAACCTCAATCAACATTTCTGAATAAACCTACATTAGCAATTTATTTGTTAAAACATAATTTATGTCAAATACGCTATAAAACCTAATATCAACTACCCACTGTGTACCCACTTTCTCCGAAATCGCGCACTCAAAACGGTTCTCGCACACGGCCAAGCTAACCGAAAATCCTATACACTCCTTAACGTGTACCGACACTCTAAATTTATAATAATTTACACTAAAACACTGTTATAGCTTAAAACATTATAATAAGTCAAAATATGAATTTTCTGAATCTTTGAATATTTTCAAATTAAAATAATTTCTTTAAATGCAATAAAAAAAACCATAAATAGCCATAATTGCTTCTAGCTGAAAATAAAGTCCCATAATCTTTGTAAGAGCTTTAAAATATGTATAAAAGTGATAGAAATTGAAATCAGAATTTAAAAGACATAAAATTATTTCTTTAGTTTTCGTTTTGCTAAATTCAATGCGATACTGAAAATGATAACAAATCAACTCCAAAAATCATCAAATTTATACTGAGTCTTTATTATACTATATAAACACCACTATAATTTTCCCCAGAACATTTTCAGGGTTTAAAGGTTCCAAAAGAATTTTCCAAATCTGAAATTACAGAAAATACTAAAAATTCATACGATCTCAGAAAATTATAAAATTCGTCCAAGAATTTTAATATGGTCTAACGTATTATACTGTAAATTTTCACGTGCTAAGGATAAGCGTACGTTAACATATGCACGTGTCAAACTTAACGCTAACCCAAAATACCCGCTAACTTTATATCCAAAACTCACTTCTCCTTCGTGCCTTCTCTCAATTTCTGTACCCAACGCAGCACACACTCCACGTACAGCCTTCTACCTCTTCCGATACTCACCTGTACACACATTTCATTCACAAACACACTGTGACCTCACTAATTTACACACATTACACACTTATTCACACACATTGATTCACTCAAGCACACATATATACAATATGCACTCCAGTCACACTCTCACCCACTCCACTCACCTGGTTCATGCTATACCCAGATCATCTTCCAAAATGCAAGGTATATGCATTTAAAACTCATCAAAACAGCACACCATTAGACCCATTTCAGCCCACTGCCTTATTTCTTCTTTGTTTAACACCACTAACACACAGTCACCTGCACTCCCATGCCTAACTGTTGAGGCCTCCCTCTTCTTTTATTTCTTTAACACACAACCACCTAACACGGCTGAAATTTAACCATCTCCATCCTTTAGTATCACACAGGAATCCCACACACAGCACTCCTGCATATTCTTCTACGGCAGTCATGGCTGCCCCTCTCTCTCTCTCTCTCTCTAAAGATCCACTTATACCCAGCCACACACTCACGCATACATATATGCGCACACGACGCAGCTACCTGCTGTTGCTTCTTCCTTCAACAGCAGTCATCACTCCATGGCCAATCACCAAGCACACAATCACACTCACGCTACACTACACACGCATTCACCCGGCACACAAATATACCCAGTTGTTCACCCCCCCCCCCCCCCCCTTTTCCTTACGCATACAAACACACTTTACACCAAAAACACACACACAATAACACAGGAGCAACCCGCAGCCTACTCTCTCTCTTGGCAACAGACTCCCGCACTCAATACTCGCACCACAGTTTCACATATTCCCCTTTCCTCTTCTTTGTCTCTTAATCCCATAGACACATGACATTCACGGCCCCCTTTCGCATTATAGCTGCCGCCCTTCTTCCTTCCATTTCATATCCACATGCAAGACACGCCTAACACAAACACACATGTGGACATAGACACAACTACTCAGTCACAACAGCCCTTACCCATGCCCCTACACTCACATTCTTATCACACACAAGCATACGTCTCTCTCTAAAGGCAGCCATCACTGCCTTTACGCAATCTGTTCTCTATCCCAACGCAGCCCCGTAATTCTACAACCATTATTTAAACAAGGGAAACCGGAGCTTACCTGAAATTTGCTGGAAAACTCTTCTTTGCGTTCCTCCGCCTCTGATCCACTCTCTCTCAAGCGTTTACAGAAAATATGGGAAGAACATTAGGGTCGGCTGTGGCATCTTATTGGTTCTATATATATAAGCAAAGCCCTAAAAAGACACTAACTAAAAACCCCCTAAAGTTTCGTTAGTTACTAAAAAATGTACCCACAACTTTTTATTATTACGAAATGGTCCAAATTAAATTATTTACTATAGTTTAGGTGCTCGAACAATTTTAATGGTTTGGTTAGATAACCCGCTATACTAAGTGTCACTAAAAGTCATTAAATAAAATATCAACGCTCACTGAAAGAAAATTCGTTGCTAAAAAAAATATTCGCATCTAAAATTTCTAATTAAATCCGATAAAGTGTCGGAGTGTTACAATATATATACTAAGGTTTCAAAGTGTTAAATCTACCAAATCCAATGCATTGGTAGAGTGTGAGTGTGAAGGAGGCCATAAATGGGAAGGAGACCATGCTGTGCCAAGGAGGGAATCAACAGAGGTGCATGGATTGCTAGAGAAGACAAAGTGCTGACAACCTACATTCAAACCCATGGAGAAGGCAAATGGAGAGACCTCCGTCGAAGAGTTGGTCAGTGCAAATCTCTCTCTTTTGCTGCATGTGTTTTCTTAATATGAAATGCAAGTATTAATGGTGGTTTCTGATGGCAGGCTTAAACCATTTGTGGCAAGAGCTGTAGGCTCAGATGGCCGAATTATCTTAGGCCAGATATAAGGAGAGGCAATGTTTTGCATGAAGAAGAAGAGCTCATTGATAAGCTTCATAAACTTCTTGGTAACAGGTAATGTTTTTTATCCTCCAAATTTGTTTTATTGCTTCCCCTTAAACTTTGATGATGTTCGCTGCCAACAATCCCCCGTCTCCATCACCCCGTCACCAACCTTTTCATCGCCGTGCAACCCCCTACCATCCACTGACCACACACCCATGGGCACACACCCATACCCATAAACGCGACACCACCCTTCCATCACCGCATATCCCCTCACCCATAAACAAAGACACATACACACGACACACACAAATACACCCCGTTTGCCTCCCCGAACACAAACCCCCAAATGCATATAGATGACCATCGTGCCTATGGTATACGTTGCCAGTAGTGATCATTGCAATTGCGACATTGTGTTCCTATGGTATCGAATAGTAGAACCACCGCAATTGAACCCATCACTACCGCAAAACACCAAACCCCAAACCGAACAACACCACCACAGACCAACGTCGCCATAGACCACAATATTTATAACATGAATATCATGAAAAAATCAAAATGAATACAGAAGGATGAAGTATAGATTATGAAAAGGAAAACTCAATTTAGTGATAGTTTGTGAGGCGACCGGTGAGCAGTGGTGGTTGAAACACTATTATATAGTATAGATAACATGTAGCAACAACTACAACAATTATAATAACATGTAGCAAAACTATAACAATAACATGTGATTATAATGATAAAAAAAATTAAATACGTACAAGTGGAGCAAAGGCGGTGGGCGGCAGTAGTGGCAGATGGCAGGTGGCAGGAGTGGTGGTGCGACAATGACAGGCTACGGTAGTGGTGGCTTCTCTTTTAGGCAGTGGTGGTGTAGCCGGAGATGCTGGCGACGAGGACATGGGCGGTGGACGGAGGATGATGGCGGGGATGGGACAATGGCAGTGGATGGAGGACGGACGACAGTACCGACAAAAATAGAGGGACTAATTTTACGCTACACCCCATACTTAGAGGTCAGTTGCACCCAGCTCCCCAGTGTTTTAAAATTGGCACCCAACACCAAAATTCAAAAGACTTGATTTTCATCACCAAATGGCAGTCAAAATGCCTGTTGACTAAACCTCTGTTAGTTTTTCAGGGGCAAAATGGTCTTATTGCCCCTTAAAGCATACATGTCATCCTAATCAGCTAAACAATATCTCGATCTTGCCTTCAACGACCATGTCAGCGCCGCCTCAAGGCCGATTGAGCCCAATGAGTGGCGACAGATCTTGGATCGTCGATCTGATAGCGGCAAGGTAGTGTAGAGGTGGTTGACCGGTGAAGAGAAGAAGAGAGACCCAGCGGCCGGTTGATCAGTGGTTGGCCAGTGGTCCACAGATCTGGCAACGGAGGGAGTAAAGGGTTGGAGGTTGGATTGGTGGTTGCTCCGGCGGCACAGCAACAGATTTGGTGGTCACAAAATCTGGCGGCGACGTCGACAGCACAGTGGCACGGCAACATGACACCGTTCTTGGTGGTCGATTTGTTGTTGGCGCCCCCATCGCCTGTGGCTGATTCTGTCCTCGCCAACAGACAGCGACGCATTGACGTGTCAGGAATGAGATTGGGTCTTCACTGTTGGCGGCTGTTTGTTGGTGCCGTTGCCCCCTTTCTTTTCTCTTCTGCTTCATTTCTTCTTTTACTGTTGGAGGAAAAATGACGTGGAGAGCCAATTGGGCCGTGTGTAGCTGACTGGAATGACATGTATGCTTTAAGGGGCAATAAGACTATTTTGCCCCTTAAAAACTAATAGGCGTTTGGTTAACAGGCATTTTGACCGTCATTTGGTGATGGAAGTCAAGTTTTTTGAATTTTTGGTGTTAGGTGCCAATTCTAAAACATTGGAGTGCTAGGTGCAACTGAACCCTAAGTATGGGGTGTAGCGTAAAATTAATCCGAGAGAGAGAGAGTGGCGGGGAGAATGAGAGAAGAAAATTAGGTTTAAAGTCAGTACTTTTAGCGACGGAAACATACTATCACTAAAAGGCCGTCGCTAAAAGTCTTGATTTTGAAATGACTTTTAGCGATGGCAAATTCTGTCGCTAAACATTTGTCACATGAAACAATAACTTTGGCGATGACTTTTTAGCAACGGAAATGTTCCGTCGCCAAAAGGTACTTTTAGCGACGGAATGTCTTTCTTCGCTACAACCCCGCCGTTAAATATTTTTCAAAAAACATTTAAAAAATTCGAGCAAAAATGGAAAATTGGAGAAAAGTTTTAGCGACAGATATTCTGTAGGTAAAAGTTCGTCTTGAATATCCGTCGCTAAACATTTTTACCAACGGAGACTGACGGTTCATTCCGTCGCTAAATATACATTTTTGCGACGGATTGTGGTCCGTAGCTAAAAATCCGTCACTAAAGACTGTTTTTCTTGTAGTGAATGTGTTGTTTTTCGGTGATGTTTGCCTGTGCGCAAGCTCCCTCATCGAGGGGCTCTGTAGACAACGCATTTTTTTATAGTTATAATATATTAAGTAAATATTAGGCTTCACTAGTAATTAGAGTTTATTACCAAGCTTAGGCCTGGTAATGTAACTTAATTCATTAATTTGGTACAATCCAGTTCAGTTCTCAAGGTAATAAGTCTAATTGTTAGGTCCATCAGTTAAGTCCAGTGGTCTAGTCCAGTTCATCAGTGTAGTAGTCGAGTCCAGTTGTGTCAGTCCAGTCCAAGTGTTTAGATTTTATTTCATTTTTTCTAGATAATTTAGGGAATTGTTCTGTGGATTATCCCTGATGCAAGGGAATAAATCAATAATTTATATGGTTAAAGAATATTCGTCTCGAATCTGGTACATCTCATCTGCAAAATCAGAAATAATTAACAAAATTAGGGTCAGGTAATGCCTCGAAAATTGGAAAATTTTATTTTAAAATTATGGGATGAGCCGGCCGTTTTTTTTACAAACTGGCGGGTTTGTTAACTTTTGTCAATCTGTAATTTTTATCAATTATTCTGACTTATCTCCAACTCGCATCAGTTTAATTTGGCACCCCAGAGCCTTATAAATAGCCCCCTTGGCCTTTATTTTCAAGGATCTAGGTCTAAAATCTGAATTCCAATTAAGCTTATTTTCTTTAGCACTTTTATACCATTTCTTTGTGAAGTGGTATATCATCTCTCGAGAGAATTTACCCTTTCATATTCAATTAAAAGTCTCCTAATATCTTACATCGGGATCCTTTGGAGAGTGTTCTCGTGTCGTACAGTCAAGCATATTCCCGTGGTAACCTTGAGAAGTTTTCTAGCTTAGTTCATTAATCATTATAGAATTTTCTCCCATTTCCCGCAATTACATTTCTATTACACAAACCAATATGAGTCTTTTCATTTCTCAGCCTAATTCTAAGACCAAAATGTAGATTGCTTCTCGTAGGACCAGAGTCGAACTACTGTGGTTTTGATTCCGCTTAGTTCGATTGGATATGTAGGCAATTGAGCCCCTGATGCCGAGTACAAGCCAAAAATATAAAAATAAACTTAGGAATAGTGTTATTGCACATTTTACATGTTATATATTTCAAAGGTAAAAAATCAATAGGAATATGAAGTAGAGATGGAAACAGTGTAGCGGGAGCCTAACACCTTCCCGCTGCATAACTTAGTCCTCAAACCCATCTCCCTATTTTCCATAGATTAGTCCTTTGGACGTTTTTAGAGTCATTTCTTGATTTTTTTTATCTTCCCATTTTAAATTTAAAAAGATAGCGACTCACTAAAATCTTCCTCCCGGGGGATTTTTTTCGAGGTGGATCGCTACACCAAAATAGCTTGATGATGTCATCATGCTATTTATCTCTTGATCGTGCCACGTCAGACTTCCACTCCATCAGTCAACGACGTTAAAGGCATGTAATCGCTTCTGTCGTTCTTCACTTATCACTAATCTTTTGATTTCAAATTTAGAAAAACACCCTAATGGCCAGATTATAGTTGGAGTTCGTAGTTATCGTATTTCTTGCTCCCGTTCTTCCTCGGGCATCTTCATGTAAAAAAGAGTTGTTTATCTTCTTCTCCCCTATATTCACTTATGTTCGACCCTAAAACATTTCTTTGCGTCTTCTTTTGCTCACACTGACAAACTCATTAATCTGCTGACATTTCTTACCATGTCTGTTAGCAATCATGAAGAACATGTTGCTGACACCAAAAAGCTGAGATTCATGAAAATATAGGTCAAGTGCCCCATTTATAGAGCTTTGGGACTTCAGAAATGATAAAGATGGCCATGCCAGTCTGTAATATGATGAAAATCGCAAAAGTCAACTAACTGACAAACCAACCGGTTCATCTCATAATTTTATAATATTTTATCCCGAACTTTGAGACATCATTTGACCGTATGTATTTATCTCTAGTTTTGCAGATGGGATGTACCAGCTTCGGCACTTATCTTCATATTTTGACATAAATTTATGATATAATCACTTGCCCATGGGATAATGCACAAATAATTCTTTAAATCACTTAGACAAATAATAATCTAGGCACGGACTGGACTGGACTGAGTGAATAATTGACTGGACAACTGGACTGGACCACTGAACTTGACTGCTAGACTGGACTACTAGGCTGGACCAAACAACTGGACTTGACTGCTAAACTGGACTACTAGATTAGACCAAATTAAATTAATTAAATTATATTATCAGGCCTAACCTTTAATAATAAACCCTAATCAATAATAAGCCCAATAATTATTTTAATTAAAAATGACTACAAAAATTGGGTGTCTCGAGAAATTATATTGAACTTTGTCGTGAGCCAGTGCTAACAGTAAGAACTATTGATCGGTAAACAAGTTGCGCATCCTTAGAAGCCGGAGGCAACAGTAACGATGATTGACTGTCTAAGGATATTGAGAAAGTGAAGTTGAAGATTGTCTGGACCAGGAGTCAACAGTAACAACGATTGGTCGCCAGACGAGGGTTGCATCCTTAGAAGCCAGAGCCAACATTAACAACGATTGGTTGTCTAAGGATGCTAAGAAAATCATGTCTAAGAGTTGGAGCCAACAGGAAGAACAATCGATCGCTTAAACATGAACGTACAGCTAGAAGCCGGAGCCAAAAGTAACAACGATTGGTCATCCAGAAGCACTAAAAGCTTATGACTAAGAGTCAGAGCCAACAGTAACGATGATTGGTCGCTTAGCCATAAGGACATATTCCTAAAAGTTGGAGCTGACAGTAAGAACGATTAGCCATGTAGGAATATCAAAAAATCACTTCCTAAGAGCCTGAGCCAACAGTAACGACGATTTGTTGCTTAGGCAAATGAGGGGAAAGCCTATCTAAAAGCCCGAGCCAACAGTAATGATGATTGGTCTTCTGAACACACTGAATGCTTATAACTAAGACCTGGAGCCAACAACGCGTCGAAGCGGTCGGTCACTTAGTCAAATCGGACTATATCCAAAAGCCAAAGCCAACAACGCCCTCAAGTGATTGGTTGCTTAGATATAAGCAGAAGGTGAACCTAAGAGCCGGAGCCAACAACGCGTCAAAATGGTTGGTTGCTTGAGTACACTAGGATATGGTCGGAGCCAACAATGCGTCGAAGCATTTGGTCGCTTGGATGTATGAAAGTTTCAGAAACATCACTCAAAGCCGGAGCCAGCAACATCCAAGGGCAGCTGGTCGTTGAGTGTTGAACATATCAATTCACTTGATATGAAGAAAATGTTACTTCTGGGAACAATACCACTAAGCCGAGCAACAAAATTCAGATAATCGAATCAAAAAAAAATTGAGGATAATGGAACAAGCATGCACCGGCAAGCATACAAGCACCCGAATACTTGCTAAAAACGCATTAGACGACCGTGCTAGGTATCCTGCAAAATATACAAGCTGGCCAAACACGCAAACTTATGAAGTGATGGATCTTGCAAGCAAGTAAGACACAAGCACACAAACACACTAGCTGACAAGGGTATGCAAATTGAATTCCAAGCTAGCATGCATATTTTCACCCTTTTTTGAATGAAAACCGGCTGGGGAAGTATGAAAATGTCATGTGGAAAACCGTCCGGTTAGTCAGAGGGTTTGAATTTTCAGAAATTAAAGTGTCAAAAATCGGCTACTTAGTGAGAAAGTTTCAACAGATCTAAACAAGAAATTGGCCAGTTTATCCATCCGTTTTCCCATAGAGTTTAAATCACCATTTATTATCTCTCTCTCTCTCTCTAAAATATGGCCACAATGAGGACTTCTCTCTCTCAAATATGGCCACAAGGAGGACTTCTCTCTCTAAAATCATACCCTAATTACACTTCTTCTTTATAAATTGCTAGAATCCCTCTCTATCATTCTCCAATTTCTCAAATAAAATGGAATTCTTACATGCTAGAACAAGGCACGAAGGTAGGCCCCAAATTGGGTGAATTTCGTGATTCCGGCCAAGCATAAGGACGGATGATCACTTAGTTACACTATGGATCAAGACATACACTTGAGCCACAACTTTTTCACCGACAAGGTGTGTTTTCTACCAATTATATTTTAATTGCACATACTCTTTCATACATTTTTCACACACTAGGCACTCCCATGAAAAATAGAGCCCACAATAGTTTCCTACCTTATTTCCCATGCACCCCATTCATAAACCTTTGGTTTTGTGCAGCCCTTCCCCACCAACATCCGTTGTAGGGGCACCACGAAGCTGGTACCGGAATGGTTGGGGAAGATACCGGATCCGGCCGAGAGTACGATACCAGGTTTGACCTTTCTTTGAAGAGCTACATGATTTTACCAGAAGTAAAAAGCATCTTTTGTTCTTGACGAAGCGTTGGTGGGATTACACCAATATGTTCCATTTACTGTCATGGAGGCCACGCATACCCCTTACGACTTTACTAATATCACGAGTATTCGCATTTGAGGGAGGCCTATCCCATGGTCCTATGATCTCAACAAGGACCGCAACCTCGTGGTCCGATTGCTTGGTGTTAAGCCATCCTAGAAATATGGCGGTTCTATGTTGCTCGGTACCCTTCATTCCCAATACGAGCGTATGACTTTGGAGGATACTGATGAGTTGTCCATTGATCAGTATGTCTGGGGTTCCTGTTGTATGTATTTAGGGAGACGTAGTTCAGCAACATGGACAACTCAGTGCATCTTAGGTGCTTGAGAGCTTCGAAAGAGATTAGAGAGATAGAGGAGTACAACTAGGGTACTCCCGTCATGGCTCATCTATACCATTTGACGGGCGCGGTATCTCGGAGACAGTCCTCAAGCTTTATGGGATACAATGATGTCTGGGAGGTCTATCTCGACTCTCCAGCCCTTTTGATTATTCTCATTTATTAGATAGACACACTATTCACATATTTTTTTTCTGTTCACAGATTTAGGCCTTCGAGATTTTGGGGTCACGTGTACCGCGACAGGGGCAAGGGCATACCGATGAGATGAAGCTGATGATGTACCGATGAATTCCAAGATGAGTGGGTAGGAGCCACATTAGAGGCTTACTAGGATAGCTTCAACGGGTTGACTCATTGCTCGTTAACTTATTTGTTCATTTTAGCCTTTAAATTTTTATTAATTCTAGTTCATGAACACTCAAGTTCGTTCTTTTTTTTAGGCATCCCTTTCCAAGTGGGAAGGAGCGAAGATTTATCTAGAGGAGTTGGCGCTCACCCGGTGCCAGGTTCTACTGGTAGGGTACTCCCAGAAAGAGTTGTACCTAGGAGATAGGGTGCTCTTCTAACACGATATTGATGTTGAGGCTCACATTCTGGTGCCCTTCCTGGTTAAGACGCATTACACGGTGACTTGGACCAGGGACTGAGACAGAGTTTGACACGGGAGATTTTTGCATCCTCCTTGAGGTGGCCCAATGGTCCTCAGACATTCGAGGCATTTGTTAGAGAGGATTTAGCCCCTTTATTGACTGTAAAGTGGTCGAGGAGGATTCAACGGGCTAGGGCAGCCTGAGACTGAAAGCAGAAGGGTAAGAAAGAAGAGGAGTTCACGGAGGGGATTCCTTTCACTTCTTGGATAGTTTCGGTATTTTTGAGGGGCAAAGGCAGGAGACAGAGCCGATTTCCTAACCGAAAAATGACGTTGATGTGTTAGGGCTTAAGGACCTATCTCGCGTCAAGACGGTAAACTTAACTTTGTGCAATTTGACTACAATGTTTAACTTCTAACCTTATGAATTTCCTTTTTTGTACCTCCCTAGCTCGATGCTGAATGATGCCCATAAGATGTTCCGTAGTTTGAAGGACATGGTGTCCCCACCTTGCAGGACTCTCTAGAGGTGCATGGTCTATCTGCAGAGACGATGAAGATGCCTACTCCACTCCCTTGATGACACCTTTAGAGGTGGATCGAGTGGTGGACAAAGTTCTATCGAACCTGCTGCCCTGCTATTACCACTCAGACGCCTAGGGGAAGAGCTTCGATACCATGGAAGGGAGGCCAAAGGAAGACTAGAGCGACAAGTCAGGTTCTTTTGAGGCTGGTTCACAAATCAGAGTTTGCACCACCCAAGGAAGAGGAGGCTGTTAGCACGAGCAAAGAAAAAGCCTCTGTCTCCTCAGGCCAGAAAAAATTGAGAATCCATCGATCTATTACGATTGCGGTAATGTTTAGCAAGACATATGGGAAGCCTACTGGATCGACCGTGCCCATGGTAGAAGAGTCATCCCCCAACCCCGAGCACGAGGACTATGAGGCCGAACTGGACGACAAGTCGTTGGGATCCGTCAACAAGAAGGAGCCTAGCCCCAGGAAGCCTTGAAAAGATTGATGCTTGCTTAGACTGATGCCTGATTAGTTTGACTTAGAGTAGGATTGAGAGTTCAATATGAACTCTTCTTATCAAACACCATTTGTCACGAACTATTTTCCTTTTAGTAGCAATTTCGATTAGTAAATACTTATGTGCATATTCTTTACTTTGATGCATGCATACACACTTGCACAGAAACAAAGGAGAATGGGCAGAAAAATGGATTGAATTGGAATTGGATTGGTTAAGAAGAGGTACTAACTAATCGATTGGTTGGTTACTGAGGATTGTATAGTTATTTTATTTCGGGCCTAAAATTGGCTGGTTGATCAGAAGACAAACTCAATTTTCGAGTAAAATCGTATAGTTGGTCAGGAACAAAAATCTATTTTTCTGTTAAAATCGTACAGTTGGTCAGAGAGATCAACTTCCACAAATATCCAAAACAAACGTGAAACCTACCGGTTTATCGCAAACCGTCCGATTTTTTTTTTTTTTTTAAATTTTCGAGTCTTATCTCTATACCGTTTAGGGCTCCCACCTTATATATTTGGGACTTGTTCTCAATGGGGACATTCGACTCTCATTCTCTCAGACAAACTCTCAATGGCATCAGAAGAAAACCCCAAGATCTTTGAGCTCCAGTCTCGGTTCTTCGCCGATTCCTTCAACAAGGTAGAGCTTCTTCATCTTCATGGACGTTTTTGCCTGAAATCGGTCATGAGTTTGTGGACAGTGGTTGTGTAAGAAGATATTCTTTGAAATGCGTGCAAGTTTTGGGATCCTGAGGATCATCTACTTCGATTCGGCCTGGATGAGCTCTGTCCTACATATGAATTATTCTCGACTTTGGTGGATGTCCTGGCTAATTTACCCATTGTTGTTCTTGTCCTGAAAGATGGCTACTGTGATATCTTGAAAATGCTAATTAATTAATCTAATTATGAATTAGATTCATTAACGGGGGTTATTTTTATTAAGTAGCATTACGTGGGTGATAATTAAGTTTTAGGGAGCTAAATAACGGGTTAGTGTGGGTTGGGGGTTAAAATGTAATTTTGGAAAGTTAGTGGTAAAAAATGCAACTTTAAAAAATATGGTGAACGTGATGCATATTTTTATTAAGTAGCATCATTGTGGTAATAATTAAGTGCTAGGAGGTTAAATGAGGGGTTAGTGTAGCCTTGGGGTCAAAACGTAATTTTATTAAATGTTGGGGCCAAAGTGTAATTTTGGAAACTTTGGGGGATAAATTGTAAATTTTGAAAGTGGGCAAGATGTGTTAGATTTAAGGAAAATGGGGCACAGTGTGGTGCCACCTTTTGCTAGCTAGTTAGTGACTAGTCAAATGCTATTATAAAATATAGGATTAGAAAAAAAAAAAACAAAAGAAGAGAGAAAAAAATTTGTGGGGGGAGGGGGGGAGGAAAATGCAAATAAGGAAAGAAGAACATAAGAAGAAACAAGAAGAACAGAGAAGCAAAACAGAGCTCGGGGAAAAGGGAGGAAAAAAAGGGGGAAGAGAAGAAGGAAAGATTTGGGGGAAAACCCTATGGGTAATCTCTCTTTCTTAGATTATTATGATGTAAATCACTACAAGAAAAAGTGTTTTTACCGGCGGATTTTTAGCAACGGACTCTAATCCGTTGCTAAAAGGTAGATTTACCGAAGGATTTTTCTGTCGATAAAACTCCGTCACTAAAAACTTTTACCGACGGGTCTTCTGTGGATAAATAGTTTTATCGACGTCGTTTTACCAACGGTTTTTTAGCGACGGATTTACCGTCGCTGAAAGGTTTTTAAAAATTTCCTATTTTCGGCCGCTTTTTAAAAAAAATTTCTAAAAAGTTTTTAGCAATGGAAACGTTTCGTTGCTACAAATTCCGTCACTAAAACTCTCCACGGTAGGCATTCGCAACAGAGTATTCTATTGCTAAAACTTCCGTCGCTAGATGTCTTGACTTAAGCGATGTACTTTTAGCGACGGTATATATCCGTCGCTAAAAGGTCTGTTATAAAAATAACCCTTCTCTCCCCGCCTTTCTCTCTCTCTCTCTCTCTCTCTCTTTGGTTCTCACTCGGCGACAATTTCTTCCCTCAGCGACCCCCTCTCCCCCCCCCCCCCTCCGACAGTACCCCACGACGCCGTTCAAAGGTACAACTCGGCAACGATTTCATCCCGAGGTGACCCCCCCCCCCCCGCCCCCCCCAGAGACAGCCCCCCACTACGCTGTGCAAAGCTACTGCTCCTATGGGCATCCATTACCCCGCCACCACCGCCGCACCACCTCTGCCGCCGGTATTTCCATTTTACCGTAATTTTGGTTTAATGTATGTGTTTAACTGTAAATTTATAGTTACATGTTAATGTATAGTTACCCTAATTTTGTTATTGTTGTTTTGGTTCAATGTATAGTTACATGTTAATGTATAGTTATATTTTTGTTACATGTTAATATGGCAGCTAGAAAATATTTTGTAATTGTTATTTTGGTTTAATGTATAGTTATATTTTTGTTACATGTTAAATTTTATTTATTTATCAGTATGGGAATGTGTATATTGGCTTATATGTATTGGCAAGTGGGGTGGTGAGCATGGGCGATGGTGGAACGTAGGGGTGATGGGTGGGTATTGTTACGTGAGTATTGCCTTATCTCAATTACAAGCAATATTAGTGTTTTTTACTTGGTAGTATTGTAAATAAATTGTCGACTGTTTTGTAGAATGGATTGGGGAAAAATATGAAAGAAGCCTCCGGTAAAGTATATAGTTGTAGTCACATTTTCAATTCTCATTTTCACTATAAACCTTAATTTACCCCGATTAACCCCTAACACATCCCTAGGTAACCCCGATTAACTATAATTAACTCTAATTAACCCTGAGTCATCATAATTAAACCTAGTTAACCCTGATCAATCCTAATTAACCCCGATTAACTGTAATTAACTCCGATTCACCCTAATTAAACATAATTAACTATTATTAAACCTAAATAACCCTGATTAACCCTAAGTAAACATAATTAATCCCGATTAACCGTAATTAATCCTGATCAACCCTAATTAACCCTAACTACACTCTACTTAAACCCTATTAATATATTCCTAATTAAACCTTAATTAACCTCGATTAACCCCTAACACATCGCTAGGTAACCCTAATTAACCCTGATTCACCCTAATTAAACCTAGTTAACCTCAATCAACCCTAATTATCCTGATTAACTGTAATTAACTCCGATTCACCCTAATTAAACATAATTAACTATTATTAAACCTAATTAAGCCCGATTAACCCTAATTAACCCTGATCAACCCTAAGTAAACATAATTAACCCCGATTAACCCTAATTAACCCTGATCAACCCTAATCAACCCGAACTAAACTCTAATTAAACCCTATTAATATATTCCTAATTAACCATAATTATCCTAAATATAATCTAACCCTAACTATATACTTAAACCCTGGACTTAATCAAAGGTGGGACAATATCAACTCTGCGAATGAACTCAATGACTTTTAAAGTGACTTAATCCTAATTAACCCTAATTAACACATTAACTCTAATTAACCTTAATTAGCTCTTACTTAAACCCTAATTAACAATAATTAAGTCTAATTAAACCCAATTAACTCAATTTAGGTCAAATTAGCCCTCATTAGCATTAACCCTATTTAGCTCGAATTAACCCTTATTAGCCTTAATCGGTCATAATTAGCCCTGATTAAAACTGATTAACCCTAATTAACCCTAATATATTTTTAATTTAATCTCTAATTAGCCTTAATCATCGTTGATTAACCTAATTAAACCCTAATTGTCCTGATAAATAGTAGAGAAACCCTAATTAAACCCAATTAGGGTAATTAACTATAATATGTTCTAATTAGGCTTAACTAGCCCTAAGTAGCAAGAATTAATCCCTAAATAACACTAATTGACTCTATGTAAACGCAATTAACTATAATCAACCCTAAATAGCTCGAATTGCCCTAATTGCCCATAATTAACACATTAACTCGGCATTTTTACCTTAATGAGCTATTATCTATTTAGGTTCGGTACAAAATCATTTGGTTATAGTGAACTTGAGCAGAGAAATTAAATCATCATTCCTAAATCCTTTAATATCTAGGGTAAACTGCAATAAACCCTCTAACGTTTACACCCGGTTCTCACCTAAGCCCCTAACATTTCAATTTAAACAACTAACACCCCAGCATTAAGGATTGGTTCCAATTGGACCCAAAATCATTTTTCCGTTTAAAAAGAGGTGGATGGGCCGTTTACCTCGAGGGGCATATTAGGTAACCAATTTTTCGTGGTCTCTCTCTCTCTCTCTCTCACTCACAGACACACCCACAGATGGTGGTGCCCCCTTCTCCCCCACACCATCCCTCTAAATATGCACCCCTCAGCTTCTTCCCTAATCACACAATGCACTCCACTACACACAATCACGTATACAGGCACACATATACACACACAACCCACTATCACACATAGTCACGCACACATAATTTGGTGGCACCGGTTACCGGCTAAGCACTGTGACAGCGCCTGACAACACAACACAAGGTCGCCGAAAGACGACCTGAATTAGATGGAAGAAAACAAATCGCCGACACCCTAAACTAAACTTCTGGTGACGAACATGACAAAGACTGTCACCGGCCAGGTGAGTAAAACACTAGAGATCTGCTAAGCGAACCCACCGCCAACCTGCTAAAGAAACTGGCACTCACTGCATGCACCAGAAAATCAAGTCGTCAACGGGCGACGAACGCGAATCGAAAGAAGGGAAGCAAAACAGAGATAAAGGTGAAACAATGATTATATGACTAGATTAAGGTCGGCGAGAGGGGGGCGAGGGATACGATAGACGTTCTACATGCTGATGGGGCTTGGGTGTTGGGGAGTGGTGGTGGAGGGGAGCACTACCGTATGTGGGTGGGTCTTTGCTTAATGCTTTATGTGTGTGTGTGTGTGAGAGAGAGAGAGAGAGAGAGACCACCAAATATTGGTTACCTAAAATTCCCCTCAAGGTAAACAGCCATCCACCTCTTTTTAAACGAAAAAATGATTTTGGGTCCAATTGGAAAATATCCTTAACGCTGGGGTGTTAGTTATTTAAATTGAAATCTCAGGGTCTTAGGTGAGAACCGGGTGTAAACGTTAGGGGGTTTTGTGCAATTTACCCTAATATCTAACGATCCACCAAATCAGGATTCTCAAGTAAACCCAGTACTTTTTGTTGGTAAGTTATGGACTCAAAAATTTTCCTCAGCGCATCACGTTAAACCATCTCGTCTAAGATCTTATCTTCTGAGACTTAAGATAGCACTTTTGGCGCGCAACTCTCCATGTCTGCAGAAGAGAAGACTTTTTGAGACAAAAGGTCTTTCTCAGCCTATCGCGGACTTTTCTTGCTCTACATTGTTCCTGAGGTAATTAGATGGTAAATATACACAGTTTTCTTCAGACCAATCATGTATGCCCGACATATGGTTTGCCTATCAACTGATGGGTTCTAACCAATATCAAGCAAAATAACTTTTGGCGCCCCAACCAGGGCCGATTATGGCTAATTTGAGCTAAACAGGGTTAATGCTAATGAGGGCTAATTCGAGCTAAATGAGGTTTGAAAGGCAAGCTATGTGGGGCATAAATTTGGTTGGGTCGTCACGATTTGTGTTGCTTGATATTGGTTGCAATCCATCAGTTAAAAGGCGAGCCATATGGGATCGATCTGAAGAAAACTGTGTATATTTACCATCTAATTACCTCAGGAACAATAGAGGGCCGAAAATGTCTGCGACAGGTTGAGAAATATCTCTTGTCTCAGAAAGTCTTCTCTTCTGCAGACATGGAAAGTTGTGAGCCAAAAGTGTTATTTGAAGTCCCGGAAGATAAGATATTAGATGATATGGTTCAACAGGACGAGCTAAGGGAAATTTTTGGGTCCATTACTAACCATCCAAAAGCACCAGGTTTACTTAAGCATCCTGATTTGGTGGATCGTTAGATATTAAATGATTAAGGAATGATAATTTTCTCTGCTCAAGTTCACTATAACCAAATAATTTTGTACCGAACCTAAATAGATAATAAGTAATTAAGGTGACCATGCTGAGTTAATGCGTTAATTAAGGGCAATTAGGGTAATTCGAGCTATTTATGGTTGATTGCAGTTAATTGCGTTTAATTAGACTCAATTAGTGTTATTCAGGAATTAATTCGGTCTTTTTAGGGCTAATTGAGCCTAATTAGAGCATATTACAGTTAATTACCCTAATTGGGGTTTCATTAGGGTTTGCTACGATTTATCAGGACAATCAGGGTTTAATTAGGTTAATCAGCGATGATTAGGGCTAATTAGAGATTAAATTAACAGTAAATTAGGGTTAATCAGTTTTAATTAGGGCTAATCGAAGTTAGTTGAGTTTAATTAGGAATAATTACTGTAAAATAGAGTTTAATTAGGGTTAATCAATTCTCAGTATGACTGCACGTGCCGTGATATGAGCATTGATACCCCCAACTGCATCTCCACAGACGCAGACACCGACCGCAGAGCGCTCGTCATTACATGAGGACGAGGTCCGTCGCATTGCTGTGGACGTTTATAAGATGATCAGGGCGCATACTCAGGTACAACTACTATATATGTTTAATTAGTGAAACTACATACGATTGCTATCGAGATTAATGCGTCCATGCCTTTACATTTAGGGCACTGTTGCTGGACATGCCGAGCCGGATCCAGATCACAGTGCCCCCATGGACAAGGAAGATTAGCAAGACCCATCAGATCCGGGACTCGCCGAACATTGATCTGCCCTTCCCTTCCTAGCTCTTTGTATCCCGCTCCCGTGAAACCCCCCCCCCCCCCTCCACTTGTACTCCCCTCCCCTACTCTATTAATGTACCCCGCTCTCGTGCCCTCCTGAATTTTGTATACATTTTATGTTGGATTGTGACTACATGTTTATGTATTAAAAAAAATATTTAAAAAAATTGGTATGACTTTTAGTGATGGGAATTCCGACGCTAAAGTTTTAAATGACAAACATTTAGCGACGGAATTTCGTCCCTAAATATTTTACCTAATAAATTATTTAAAAAAAAAGAAAATAAATTAAAATACATAAAATAGAATTAGCGACGGAAAATCCGTCGCAAATTGTATTTGTACGTCCTTCATTAAAGGTAGACTTTAGGCAACGATTGAAAATTTCTGTCGCAAAACTGTTGGATATGGGGTTGTTGGCAACGAAGTTTTAGTGACGGGTTATCCGTCGCTAAAACTTTTTGCCGATGGTATCAAATTTTTGCGACAGAAATGTCCGTCGCTAATAGTCTTTTTTCTTGTAGTGAGTGTTATGTATATTTTCGATTGAGGGGCTGCCTCAGTATGTATATGTATGTTGTCGTGTGTGTGTGTGTGCGCATTCGGGGGTGTGAATTGTGGGGAAATTGTGTTATGTAATGTGTATATACGAGCTTAGGAGGGAAAGGGGAGAAGTTTTAATGGGTTACCAAGAGTTTGTGTGCGTGTTTATGCGAGAAGTGGGTGTTGTGGGATAGTGCAGTGTGTGTTCTAAGTGACTGTGTGTGTGTGTGTGTGTTATGGGTAGGTGTAGTGTGTGTGTGTGTGTGTGTGTGTGTGTGTGTGTGTGTGTGTGTGTGTGTGCGTGTAATGGTGTAAGTATGTGTGTAATGGTGGGTTTTAAAGGGATTAAAAAGGGTATGAGGGGTTATAGGATGATGGTGGTGTGGTCGTGTGGGTATGCGTGAGTTGAAGGTAGTAGCGGCCATCAGGGGGCATTTAGGTAATTTGTCATGTTGGCGACAAATTTTGAGAACGCACGTTATTCATCATCCGGAGTGGTGGGAAATGAGGAATGGTGTTAATACGTTTAAATAATGGGAGTGGTTATTGTGGAGGCATCGATTAGGCTGGGTTAAGGATTCGGTTATCTGATCGGATTAACGAGTTGTTGTAAGATGCTATGAATGGTTAAGTTGAATGATGTCTAACGAGGAGAGTAGTATTTGACTTGGTGATGCAGCTCGTTGCGATCAGATATTGCGAGTCGCTTCGGCTATAAGCCAACCAGGTAAGGACAATGTGGTTTTAATATGCTAAGTAATTGTTTCGATTAGCATGGCATGCCGATGACGTATATGTAAATTCTTGTTGTTATGATTGGACACCGGTAGTCACTGTCACCGGTATTCGCTTATTGAATTATGTTATTGAGGACTTAAGGTAGAATAAATTCCCTTAGTCTGCCCTATTGATGAAGTTTGGTAAGAATAATTTGTGTTCTAGTATGCTATGATTCTATTCGATTAGCATACCTGACGTTGGTGATGATACCGCGTAGAGGTTGTTGTGTGGTTGTTGTGAGACATCGGCAATTATTGATAGCCGATATGTCTCCTGTTTGAGAGCACCATTGAGGAATTGTGGCATACTTCTCCCGAGTATGCCCTATCGTTGATGATGATTTTGTAAAGATTGTTGCATTGTTGTGGTGAAATGTCGGCACTTATTAGCAATCGACATTTCTCTTATGTGTTGAGGGCTTGTGGAAACTTCCCTCGAGTCTGCCCTGTTGATAATGTTACGTTGAGCTCTTGTTGTTAGGGTTGAACACCGGTTGATCTTCTGATCTCCTTGTTGAGTTGTGTTGTTGAGGACATAAGGTGGAATAATTTTTCGTTAGTCCGCCCCGTTGATGAAGTCCTGTTGTTTAGATGTAATGCGGTTAGGGACAAGCACTCTATATAAGTTCTCCGCTTGTTAACAGTGTCTCTTCTATTTACTTGAGACTGATATGAACATCCGGTAAAATGGGACATCACTATGAGGAGGATGGCCTATGAATTATGATTACTGGCCAAACAGGATGTATGGCGGTCGAGCCGAGTCTGTCAAGTCTGGTCGAGTCCAATCCGTCATGTCCGAGTTACATTGCATTTGATTTTCTTTTGATGTTAATGATTTTAATGACTTGGATTTCATTGATGTTTATCTTTTCAATTTCCTGTTTTAGTGTTTCTTGCATAGTCAGTCAGTCAATCAATCTTGTTCGTGAGGAGGTGGCAGTAATGTTGTTTTGTTGGGCCTTAAAGCTGCTCAGTCTAACGAAAGAAAATTGTTGTTTGACAAGTTATATGGATGCTGAAATTTATTGTATACTCTTGATTCATTGATGTCGTTGAGATGATTATTATTCCTCCGAGTCTCTCGAATCACTTGTACACGATACTTCTCTTGTTGTCTTTATTGGGCGATTTGCGCTCATCCCTTATGTTTTGTTCTATTAGCAATAAGGTTGATCAAGGAGAACCCTCTAGAAAGAAAAAAAAACAAGCTAGGAAAGTGGAGCAAGGGGCTCAGTTGAGTGGGGTAAGACAAGCTAGAATGACGATAAAAAGATTGAGCTGCGAGATAAGTTGATAAGAGTCACACGACTAAAGTTGTATATTAGGTTGTAAACATCCATGTTATTTAGAGACCTGAAAGTCTTCTGCTGCACTACGATGTATGTTTATAAGAAATTTTTTGTAAGGACGCATTTTTGAGCATCTATTAATGATGTATGAGTATGAGAATGTAGTTGCTCTGTATTCAACACAAGATTTTGAATGTGATTATGATTGATAACTCAGCCCGGTAATGTCACCAGGGTTGAGGATGTCACAAGTTGGTATCAGAGCTTAGGCAAATGATTATGCAGACTTTCGAAGTGTCTGGAGGAAGGCCTAAGTTGTCGATGAGAGGAGTAGAAGAAGATTCTTGATGATTTGGATGAACTAGGAAAATGGTTTGAGATATGTGGGTGGAGGGTGGCTAAGGCATATTTATTCATGACATCAACATTCCTTTTATTGTTGCAAGGAATGGAAGAAGGATTGGGTTGACCCAGTTTTAGAAGAGTGGTTTGATGATGATAAGATTGCGGTGCCGAATCCGAAAAAAACCCCAAGGAGGTTCTGGATAAGATTGAATTAGAGTTGAAAGAACCGGATGAAGGTCCGGTAGGAATTAAAATAAAAGGACTTGATAGAGAGAGATGGTTGAGGTTATGCACTTTTATTGTGTAAACTTGGAACGAAGAAATGAGGAGCCAACGTGAGAATGAGTAGAATTTTGATAAGATTTTGGAAGAAAAAACACTTCCAAGTGATGAGGAAAAAGGGGTCTAATCGACAAGTCGATTTGAGTCCCAAACAAGCTGTGTTCACTAAGCGATCAAGAGACTGAAAGTTGAATGAGAGGACAAGAAGTAAGTATTGAATTAGTTACTAATGAAGATGGTGGATGCCAGTATGCGGATTATCCAAAAGGTATGGCAGATTGTTTCTGACTGCCCGCCTCATAGGGCTTTATCTGAGTATATGCAATAAAGGATTCTAAGTGAGGGTCATTAAAGCCTGGTATTGTTGAATGAGCGTTTTGGCTTCTCCAAGGTTGATGGGGTGTACGAGTAGGGGTGGAGTTCGCTTTTGAAATCGGACCTAGAGTTGTTATGGAGAAGGAGAATGGTGATGGGAAAACTAGTATCATTTACATACTATTGTAGAAAAATGTCGTTCAATGATAAAAACCATTAGCAATTTGAGCGTGAAGGTTAATATTATGGTGCGTAATTTTAATTATCATGCTACTCTTTCCTGAAAAAGACGAGAGAGGGTTCCCAATCGAGAGGGACCCTCAATAGTGATTATGGTGAATGTCGAGGACGTAAGTGCAAGGAATAAGCAAGGAGCTGCATTAGGTCAAAAAGACCTTGAAAAAGAGCTAGTGAGACTTCTACAAAAAGATCGTGGGAGTTTCAACGGTACAACCAATGGCTGCTATTTTGACAGCCCCAGTAAAAGGAAGAAAATAATGTAGATCCCAGAACTTTCAGGATGCCCGCCCGAGTGGAATCTCACGAGAGGGATATGGTTTAGTGTAGACAACTACGTGGAATTGAGAGATGGAGAAGGTAGTTGAAGTAACAAGATAGAGGAAACGTCAAAAAAAGAAGAAGATGATTTTCGCCAATCATATGTGCAAGAGGAGTTCCAAGTGATTGCGAACAGGCAAAAACAAGTTCAGGAGAATGGCTTATTTGGCATGTGTTACCCTAAAGAGGTGCAGGTAACATGTTGATGATAAATTTTCTTTCTGTGATTGACCTTCGAACGAGTCATCACCAGTTAAGGATAAAGAAGGATGAAGTTGTCAAGATTGTCTTTAGAAACAGAGACGGGCATTATGAATTCTTGGTGATGCCATATGGATTAACTAATGCCCCTATGGCCTATATGAATTTGATGAATCAATTCTTTTGAGAGTATGTGATCATTGTGTCGTCGCCTTATTGGTGACCTTATAAATGGTACTAAAAGCAAAGAAGAGCTTGTGCAATGGCAAGTTTTGGCAAATCTTAAGAAAGCTAAGTTTTATGTTAAATTCAAGAAAATATGAAATTTGACCGGGAGATATGGACATACGGGGTTCATGCGGAAGAATGTTAGAGGAGTCCAACAAAAAATTGAAAAGATGACAAATGGGGATTGTCGAACATCGGTGTTTAAGATTGGTAGCTTCCTAAGCTCAGTGAGGTTACCAGAGTCTGGAGATTGATTGAGAATTTCTCTAAGATGCCTTATTGGGGGGAAAATTGACTGGGGTGATTACTATGCCAAATCATTAAGGATGTGAACAAACTTGAAATCAGAGTTCGAAAGGATGCTTAAGGTCCAACATGCATTTGAAATGAATGAAAAAGAAAAATTTTATTGGGATAAGGATGGCAATTAAAAGTATGAAGCTCAGATATATATTTTCCGCGTAATGACGAATTAAGGGAAAAACATTGTGAGGGGTACTCGTAGTTTTAAGTGTCGATTCACTCAGAGGAGATAGAAATGTACTGTGAGTCTTGGCCAAATTTTGGTGGCCTAGCATGAAGATGGATATATCAAAGTTTGTATCCTGATGTTTGACCTGTCAACAGGTAAAAGTGGATCATAAGAAGATCGTTGGATAATTGTAACCACTCTTTGTACCTGAGTCGAAGTGGAAACACATTACGATGAATTTCTGTGTTAAGGTTACCACAAACAACTAATAGAAATACGTCTATTTGGGTTGTGGTGGATAGGTTGACAAAGACGTCCCGATTTATTCTTATCTGGGAAGAATATTCTTCTGAATGACTTGCCCAAACTTATATTAAATGAATGGTTAGTCGTTATAGAATTCCAGTAACTACTGTGTCCAACAGAGACACAAGGTTTATTTTTAGAATTTGGAAAAAGTTTTCAAGAAGAAATGAAAACGAAGGTGATCATGAGGACGACCTTTTACCTCAGTCGGGTGGCCAGTCAAGACGTACGATATGAATATTGGAAGAGTGTTGAAGGCCTACATTATTTATTTTAGCAGAGCATGGGGTGAACAGTTACTGTCACGCCCCCGACCCGGAGGCAGACCTACACAAACTATTTCAAAATATTCTTGCTTACCAGAAATATAATACCAAAGCATTTACCAAGAAAATAACCTCAAGAGGTAATCAGAGCTCTTAACATATCCCAAAGCAATAACATTTGCATTAACCATCAATGTCTAATAAATGCAGCGGAAATCCTCATAACAATAATTACTTCCCAGGAACTGAGATTTCAAAAAGTTACTTAATCAAACTATTACAAAATCCTTATTTTTAAGTGACTAAAGAGAGTCTAAAATTTAAGAACAAATCCAAGCTCATGCATAAAGCTACCTCCTCTACCGTTGTCTTAGCTCAATTACCTGAAATGGGAGGAGAGAATTGGGGTGAGCACAAAGCCCAGCAAAGATTACACGCATACATCCACACAGCACAACGCATGTATCCAATAACGTATAGCTGAGTCCAAACGAAGCATATGAAACGAAAGTGCAAAGACGATAGATAATCTTAGCACGACAAATAATTTCATTTTGGGATATTTAACCCATCAAAGATCAAATCAAAATCAAAGTCAAATAACACATTCGAATAATTGAACTAATAATCGAATACGATACAATCACGTAATTCGTGACTGTAAAGCACGTTAACCTAAGCACGCGAAGGTTCTAAGTTCAAAGTTGCAAACCAGTAGCAATTGTCATATCATGTCATGGCATCACGTTAACCTAAGCACGTGAAGGTTCTAAACATTAGTTCAATTCAAAGGAAGTCCAATGGACATCAAATAATATCAAAAGTATCAAACCCACAAAGTATCAAAACTTCGAATTTCAAAAAGAATGACTAAGCAATTTCAGAAAATACTCGATATTAGACTCAAATTGAAGACTAGAAAATAATGAATTGAACGTAATTTGAGTAACTTTAATCTGAGTTCGTATGGATTTGGAACGGTAAAAATGGCGTCGAGATGGCAACAGGTGAAAAAACCAAAGGTGGTCACCAATATCATTGTCCACGTGACAATGTAACCCAAATGGGTTTACAAGCCCAAGAGCAGCTGCCATGGTTTCTTGCTGTGACAGGTGGATGTATATGACAAATTGACAATAACAAAGAAAGGAAAAGGGTAATGATTACCCATTCAATACATGTGCAAGTCTTTCATTTGGATTTACGGTTCAAGATTCACAGAAATAAATGGAATACTGTGAAGAGAGGCAGCAACAAAACAAAAGACAACTCATACGGTTTAACGATCTTCCTGATGAAGGGGCCCAAAACATTTACCGTAAGAAGTAGCAATCTGACACAGAATAAAATTAAAGTACTTGGAGGATTTACCAGCAACGACTTTACACAATATTAAATCGAAGTGATTTTATATATATGTTGTCAAGCAGCAAACCCAGACCCAAGA
Source organism: Escallonia rubra (assembly GCA_033065855.1). Lineage (NCBI taxonomy): Eukaryota > Viridiplantae > Streptophyta > Magnoliopsida > Escalloniales > Escalloniaceae > Escallonia > Escallonia rubra. The sequence continues at coordinate 133,457 of JAVXUO010003120.1, read as the reverse complement.
ATCGTCAAAGGCTATTATATGTTGACAAGATGCTTAATCATAAGCGAAGAGGTATGATTAATGTAACCCTTACCTCAATTCACGCGAAGAGGTATGAGCTCTAGCTAAACTATGTAAAATATACATGTCACTACATAATGGAGATGTAGTGGCATCCTTCTCTGTCAAGGCATAAGCTTAAGCCCGAGTTGTTCCAGCTTGATTATTTCCTGGCAAGTGATTCTGCATCCCCCTACCCTGAGTAAATTGAGGCCTAAGCGGCTGAGGGCAATCCCAAATCCTATGTCCCTGCTGCTGGCAATTAAAACACGCGTCACTCTGCCAATAACATACACCTCTATGGTTCTTCCCACAAGTTTTGCTAGCTTCGACGGGATTCTGGGTATTCTGAACCAATTCCTTAATAGCTAAGTTGTTGGTCTTACTCTTACGCTGAACCATGTCATTGCCCTTTAAGCTACTCTCTTCTCTTCCTCTCTTCTGTCTCTGCTCCTTATAGTACTTACGCCCAGTCTCGACATCTTTCTCGACCCTTTGAGCCTTGTCCAAGACTTGACCATATGTGTCTAGAGTCACAGCAGTAAAAACTTCTGAATGTTGTACCTTAGTCCGTTCTTGAAACGTGTGGCACGTCTCTCTTCAGTATATATCACGTGCGTTGCAAACCTCGATAGTCTGGAAAATCTAGCCTCGTAATCACAGTTTCATCCTCTCCTTGCCTATAGCTTTAAAAACTCTTCAACCATATCATCTTTCACATTTCTAGGGAAGTATTTGGCAAGAAATATCTCCTGAAAACGTGCCCAAGTTAAAGCATGTTCCTCCTCAGTTGTCATAGTTCTCTCGACCATTTTCCACCACTGGTCAGCCTCATTTTCTAACTTGTATATGGCTAGGTCCACTTTCTGACGAACGGTGATGTTGAAGAGCTTAAATCTCTTCTCTAACTTGCTCAGCCAAGCCTCCGCATCCTCTGGCTTATCCGCCCCAACAAACGTGGGACAGTTTAAACGGTTGAATGCCTTGATGGTATCTACAGTCAAAGTAGTAGGAAGGGCTTCTGCTTCCACGTTGACCCCAGTGACATCATTACCCCTACGACCACATCTAGTACCACCTCTAGCTGGACGCGGCGGCATAGTTCCTGAGATAGCGAAGAACTTATAAGATTACAGCTTACTTTTAAATGCCACAAACTTAAGTACTAATAAAGCTAGACTTCTGAACTATATCTCAAACATCATAAAAATCATCCCAAATCATTGAAAGCTTAAGTCTAAGAGTCTACAGAATCTTAAACCTATGCTCTGATACAAAATCTGTCACGCCCCCGACCCGGAGGCAGACCTACACAAACTATTTTAAAATATTCCTGCTTACACAAAATATAATACCAAAGCATTTACCAAAAAAATAACCTCAAGAGGTAATCAGAGCTCTAAATATATCCCAAAGCAATAACATTTGTCTTAACCATGAATGTCTAATAAATGCAGCGGAAAGCAGCAAACCCAGACCGAAGAATCATCAAAGGCTATTATATGTTGACAAGATGCTTAATCATAAGCGAAGAGGTATGATGAATGTAACCCTTACCTCAATTCACGCTACAAGTTTTGCAAACTTGTGTAATCTTCCAAAAATATCAAACCTAATTAATAAAATCAACCACTAAGATTAAAATCTTCAAATCAATTGTATTTTGATTAAGGTTTAGGATCGTTCACTTACCAATTGTGAGTAGAAGGTTGAAATCCTTAAGCCCGAATTTTCTCTTTCTTCTCCTCTCTCTGAAATACCAGACTCAATTTATCGATAAAATATAAACTAACCAGACTTTTTATCTTTCTAAACTTGGTAAATTACTCCAAAGGCCCCTAAAGATATCTTACTCATTCAAAAGTATTCAAAAATATTATTAAAACTACAAAAGTAACCCAAGAATGAAAATAATTAACTATATATTATTTGGGATCTTACGGTTACCCTTAGTCAAATTCTCCTATAACAATGGTATCAGTTGAGCATAGAAATGGCTTTTTATGAAGTGTTGTATGGCCGAAGATGTCGCACGCCTATTTGTTGGATCATAGTTGGGGAACGAAGTTTGTTCATGAACTGTGCAAAGATGTCGAAAACAAGGTGACCGATATCCAAGACATATATCTTATTGTGCTGAATTGGCAGAAAATATATGCTAACAAGAGGCGAAGGATGTTGAAGTTTGGATTAGGTAACCTAGTAATTTTTATAAGTGTCACCGTGAAAAAGGAATCATGTGATTCATAGAGTGGAGAAAGTCAAGTCCGAGGTTAATCAGACCGTTTAAAATTATGTCTAGGATCTGGCTTGATCTATGTCCGGGATTGGGTTGATTACATCACGTGTATCACGTTTCAATGTTGAGGAAGTATGATCCCAATTCTATACATGGGATCCAGTTGGAACAAGTTGAAATTCGAGATAATATCTCGTTTCAAGAGGCACCGATAGAGGTAATTGATGAAGAGGAACAAGTATTATGTCTTAAAGTAATACTGTCGGTTAAAGTGGTCTGGAGAAAACATGCGGTAGAGGAAGTCACTTGCACTGTCCTTATTTCGAGGACGAAATTTATTTTTGGGGGCGGGGTGTGGGGATGTGATATTCTGAAAATGCTAATTAATTAATCTAACCATGAATTAGATTAATTAAGAGGGGCCGTTTTTATTAAGTAGCATTATGTGGGTGATAATTAAGTGTTAGGGAGCTAAATAAGGGGTTAATGTGGCTTTGGGGGTTAAGATATAATTTTGAAAAGTTAGGGAGCAAAATATGCAATTTTAGAAAATATGGTCAATGGGATGCATATTTTTATTAAGTAGCATCATTTTGATGATAATTAAGTGCTAGGAGGTTAAATGAGGGGTTAGTGTGGCCTTGGTGTCAAAACATAATTTTGCTCAAGTGTTGGGGCCAAAGTATAATTTTGGAAACTTTGGGAGCTAAATTGTAAATTTTGAAAGTGGGAAAGATGTGTCAGATTTAGGGAAAATGGGGCACAGTGTGGTGCCACCTTTTGCTAGCTGCTTAGTGACTCATCTAATGCTATTATAAAATATAGGATTAGATAAAAGAAAACAAAATAAAAGATAAGGAAATTTGGGAGGAGGAAAATGCAAATAAGGAAAGAAGAATAGAAGAAGAAACAGGAAGAACATAGAAGCAAAACAGAGCTCGGGGAAGGGGGAGGAAAAAAAGGAAAAAAAAAAAGGGAAGAGCAGAAGGAAAGATTTGGGGGAAACCCTAGGGGTAATCTCTCTTTCTTAGATTATTATTGTGTAAATGTTGTGTATATTTTCGGTTGAGGGGCTGGCTTAGTATGTATGTGTGTGTTGCCGTGTATGTGTGTGTGCATTCGGGGGTGTGAATTATGGTGAAATTGTGTTATGTAATGTGTATATACGAGCTTAGGAGGGAAATGGGAGAAGTTTTAGTGGGTTACCAAGAGTTTGTGTGCGTATTTGTGAGAGAAGTGGGTGTTGTGGGATAGTGCAGTGTGTGTTCTAAGTGACTGTGTGTGAGTGTGTTACGGTTAGGTGTAGTGTGTGTGTGTGTGTGTGTGTGTGTGTAATGGTGTAAATATATGTGTAATTGTGGGTTTTAAAGGGATTAAAGAGGGTATGAGGGGTTATAGGATGATGGTGGTGTGGCCATGTGGGTGTGAGTGAGTTGAAAGTAGGAAATTAAGCTTCGGCAGAGGGAGAGAGGTTAAAGATGGTGAGTGTTTTGAAGGTGAGGTACCATATTGTGATGTGAATAGTGACTGTGTTTTGTCACTAATGGTGAAAATTAATTAATCAGTTTCAAATTCGTATTTTAAGAAAACGTTAGAGTCGAATTTGGCCAAAGTGAAAAAAAGAGACCCTAGTGATTTTTAGGAGACCTATATTGTAGAAACATTTCAGATTTTTCAGACGTTGGGAAAGGGGTTAACCGACGCGGGTATTTTAGAAATTTGTAGTGAAATTTAGAATATCAAACTAGTGCAGTTTCCCGCAAACATTTTATGAGGACCCTAAGATACTGAGAAGTTCTATTTTCCAAAATTTCGGGTTGTTCCAAAGTCATTAGCTATTTTTGGCTGAACAGGCTTTTAAGCGTTCGGTCCGGACACCAGTTCGAGATTTTCGGGCGAAAATTTTCTAAAATAGTTTTCAACTCAAAAATGGCTTCAGGATGCTTAAAATATAATTTTAAGATGGTTTTGGAATTTTTCTGGTTCTGGAAACCCCCAGGGGCATTTTGGCTATTTGGCACACGGAGGGGGGGTATTTTGGTAATGTTTCCTATAAAAATTTCCGAATGACTTTTTAGTCCAGGAAGGGTTGTAAAACACCTGAAAGATTGTTTCTAAGCAGATTTGAGGTGTTGGGGTTGTAGTGAACCCTCAAGGGTCATTTTGGTAATTTACTGCCTAAAGGGGGTATTTTGGTAATTTTCCCCTTTGAAATTTTCTGAGGAAATATTTGGTCTATAAATGAGGTAGTACATCTAAAAAGTGATTTTAAAGCATTTTTTAGGTGTTTGTGGTGTAGCGGCCATCAGGGGGTATTTTGGTAATTTGTCATGTTGGCGCCAATATTTGGGAATGCGCGTTATTCAGCATCCGGAGTGGTGGGAAGTGAGGAATGGTGTTGTTACGTTTAAATAATGGGAGTGGTTATTTCGGAGGCGTCGATAAGGCTGGGTTAAAGATCCGATTATAGGATTGAATTAACGAGTTGTCGTAAGACGCTATGAACAGTTAAGTGGAAAGGGCTATAATAAGGAGTGCGTATATGTTGAATGTTGTCTAACAAGCAGGGTATTATTTGACTAGCTGATGCAGCTCGTTGCGATCAGAGGTTGCGAGTCGCTTTGGCTATAAGCCAATCAGGTAAGGACAATGCGGTTCTAATATGTTAATTAATTGTTTCGATTAGCATGGCATGTCGATGACGTATATGTAAATTTTTATTTTTATGATTGGACAACGGTAGTCATTATGATCGGTATTCGCTTATTGAATTATGTTGTTGAGGACTTAAGGTATAATAAATTCCCTTAGTCCGCCCCATTGATGAAGTTTGGTAAGAATAATTGTTGTTCTTGTTTGCTATGATTCGATTTGATTAGCATATCTGACGTTGGTGAGGATATTGCGTAAAGGTTGTTGTGTGGTTGTTGCGAGACATCGACAATTATTGACAGTCGAAATCTGTTCTGTTTTAGAACACCATTGAGGAATTATGGCATACTTATCCCGAGTCCGCCCTGTCGTTGATGATGATGTTGTAAAGATCGTTGCATTGCGGTGGTGAAATGGCGGCACTTATTGGCAGTCAAAATTTCTCTTATGTGAGAACGTGTTGAGGGCTTGTGGCATCTTCTCCCGTGTCCGCCCGGTTGATAATGTTACGTTGAAATCTTGTTGTTTGGTTAGAACACTAGTTGATCTTCTGATCCGGTATTACTTGTTGAGTTGTGTTGTTGAGGACATAAGGTGGAATAATTTTTCCTTAGTCCTCCCCGTTGATGAAGTCATGTTGTTTAGCTGTAATGCGATTAGGGACAAGCACTCTAGATGAGTTCCCTGCTTGTTGACAGTGTCTCTTCTATTTACTTGAGACTGAGATGAACATCCCGTAAAAAAATGGGACATCACTATCAGGAGAATGGCCTATGAATTATGATCACTGACCAAAGAGGATGTATGGTGCTCGAGCTGAGTCAATCAAGTCTGGTCGAGTCCAGTCCGTAGTGTCCGAGTTGCATAGCATTTGATTTTATTTTGATTTTAATGATTTTAATGACTTGGATTTCGTTGATGTTTATGTTTTCAATTTCCTGCTTTAGTGTTCAATTGCATAGTCGATCAGTCAGTCAGTCTTGTCCATTAGGAGGTGGCAGTAATGCTGTTATGTTGGGCCTTAAAGTCGTTCAGTCTAACGAAAGAAAATTATCGTTTGACAAGTTATGTGGATGCTGAAATTTATTGTATACTCTTGATTCATTGATATCGTTGAGATGATTATTATTCCTCTGAGTCTCTCAATTCACTTGTACACGATACTCCTCGTGTTGTCTTTACTGGGCGATTTGCGCTCATCCCTTATGTTGTGTTCTGCAGGCTATAAGGTTGATCATGGAGAACCCTCTAGAAAGGGAAAAGAAACATGCTAGGAAAGTGGAACAAGGGGCTTAGTTGAGTGAGGTAAGACAAGTTAGAATGACGACAAAAAGATTGAGCTGTGAGATAAGTTGAATTGTATCACACGACTACAGTTGTATATTAGGTTGTAAACGTCCATGTTGTTTAGAGACCTGAAACTCTTCCGCTGCAGTACGACGTATGTTTATAAGAAATTTTTTGTAAGGACGCATTTTAGAGCGTCTATTAATGATGGATGAGTATGAGAATGTAGTTGCTTTGTATTCAGCACAGGGTTTCGAATGTGATTATGATCGATAACTCAGTCTGGTGATGTCACCAGGGTTGAGGATGTCGCAGCTACATCCTGTACCTTAGAATTTGTTGGAAGTCGGCGAAGAGCGGGCTAGGTCCTTTATCCAAGGTGGGCATATTCTGCTTTATCCTATCATTGAGTATTTTTTTGTTAAACCGGAAACAATAATCTGCAATAGGCGAGTGGTCAAGTGACGCGTCGCTTTGGGGTTGTGTTTGGTGGCCATATATCTTACTGTTGTGGGCCGATGGGTGGCTGATGTGAGACTGGCTGAGTTGATTCAACGAGGTATCTCTATGAGGGAGAACTCTAATTCTAGTTATGATGGCTGAAACCATAAGTGCAGCCCTTTGCTGCTCTACATATGAGTTTTGGACCATGTACTATTGATAGCTAAACTGACTGAGGTGAGGTATCGCCCCAATGCTTTTTTCTTTAGCTTCTACTCTTTGAAGGCAGTTCTGGTATACATGATTAGATGCGCTTCTTCTGTGTCTGGGAGTCCAAGGATATCTGCTTGTATTGTAAATGGTAGAGGTCCCATGGACCTAGACTACCGACTTTTGTGCATCACTGTGTCTGCCTTCTGGGACTGCGTTTTTCATTGCTTTACTTTGATTATCAGATTCTGAGGCAATTCGATCATGGGAAGGTGGTTCCGTAACACTTACTGTGACTTTGCTATGGTGAGAGACCTTAGTCCTTCACTCATGAAGGTTGTTTCCCATGGTTGAGGCTCTCCGCCTTATACTAGTTCCATAAAGGTTAGGACGTTTCTTACTGGAATAGACCCGGTCGCCTCTTACTGGAATAGACCCGGTCACCCCGCTGTAGTCTGAAGCTTATATCAGTTGGCTTTGGCCCCTCGTTTGGGAGAAGGTGATGGCTTTTGAGAGCAAACTGCAGGTAGAAAACGAACTGGGATTTTTCAAGTGCACGTGAAATTAAATTTCTGGAGCGATCCAAGAAGGAAGCTTGTGCTGCAATAGGTTTAAGACCCGAGTTGCCTAACTCTGGTAAATCTTTAAAGAGTACAATTGAGGATTTTCGTCTCCCCCAGACAAAGGAAGAAGTTCGAGTGACCTAGAATCCGAAACGGGCTTTGCATATTGACAAACCTCAGAAGACCTATTCCTTGCTGATTAAGAAGAAACACGAAAATAGACCACTGTCTGTCAAGGCTACTCCAGACCAAGAAGATGTTATAGATGCTTATGTTGAAGGTCGGTTTGCTGAAAGCTTCCTAAGGGAATAAAAAGTGAGAAAACAAAAAAAGCTCAGCAGCTGAAACATAGGTTCCAGAGAATAAGATTCCGATATCAGAGAGGCTGACCTGTAAGACGGACAAGCTGAAGCTCGGCTCGGTCATATTTCTAGATTAGGATGATCATCCCCCCCCCCCCTTCTCCCCCCCCCCTCCCCCCAAGGAAGAAGAAAAGAAAGTGATGGTAGCTTATTCTTAAGTGCTGATAGAACTTAGAAGTTTTTCTTTTGCCCTAAATTTTGCCTAGGCCGCCTTTTGCAGGGTTTTTAACCTAGAGGGCTTTTTTCTAGTATTTTTATTTTTTTAGTATTCTTTTTGTTTTGCGCTAACTTTTGCCAAGGCCGCCCTTTGCAGGTTTTCGTGCTAGCGGAATTTTTATTTTTCTGGAGAATATAATCAAATTCATAGCCAATGAAAAAAAAAGATTGACTTTTATTAAAATTTAACCGCAGCCAAGGTATCTTTACGTGTTGTCTACGTACTTCCATCTAATGTGTTACATTGACATGTGTGTGATGAATAGTGTTCCCAAAGGAGGATCAGATCAATCATAGTTCAGTTACAATTATACCTCATGCATAGTATTTCTTTAGTCGATCTAGGTTGACTAACTGTGATAACTCAATTCTATCTAAATTGACTAACAAAGCTGCGCCTCCCGTCGTGATTTGCTTGATCATATAGGAACCTAACCAGTTGGGTTCAAACTTTCCTCACAGCTTCCAAATTTGTCTGATATTCTCCTTCAAGACCAAATCTCCTTCTTTTAAGCCATGCTCTTTCACTCACTTATTAAATGCTCTGGCAATCCGCTTCTGGTAACCCTGAATGTGGTAGAGAGCTTTTAACATTTTCTCTTCTGCCAATGCTAACTCTTCAAAGTGGTTCTCGTCCCCAATCTTCCTCGGGTACTTGGTTCTCCAACAGTACCCTTAGAGACTCTATTTCCAATTTCACTGGGAGGACAACTTACATACCATAAACCAACGAATATGGGGTGCCCCTGTTAATGTTCTCAATGATGTCCTATAGCCCCAAAAGGCATAAGGAAGCTTATTCGGCCAACTTCAACAAGAATCAATCATTTTACTTAGCATGTTCTTGGTGTTCTTATTGGCGGCTTCTACAGCCTCATTGGTCTGTAGACAGTAACGTGAGGAGGGATGTCGAATCTGTAACACCCCGTACTTTTTCGAGCTGTCTAAAAAAAGTATATGTTGGTCAGAAAAATAAAAGAACGATAATTTTGAGCAATCCTTGGAAATTAGTAGAGTATGAAAGGTTAAAATGGTCTTGGGGCCAAAATGTAATTTTGAGAAGTTTTGGGGTCATTTTTGTAATTTTGGAACCTTCGGGGGCAACAATGTAAATTATACAAAGTTAGGGTTTAGTTTGAAAATTGAAAAAAAAAGTGCATGTGTGCATGTGTGGGATGTGTATTTGGCATGTTAGCCACTCTTGGTTAAAGAGGTGACTAACCAGATTGAATAGGAGAGAAGAGAACCAGCACATGGGTGTCTCGGGTAGGGGAGAAAGAAAGAAGAAAAGGGGAAGAAAAAGAGAAAGAAGAAGAAAGAAAGAAAAGGAAGGAAAAGAAGAAGAGGAAAGAAAAGAGAAGGAACAAAAGAAAGAAAGAGAAGAACTTGGATCGGCCAGAAAAGAAGAAAAACAAAGGAGGGGAAAAAGGAAGAGAGAGAGACAGAGAGTGTGTTTTTTATTTTGTGTTTTGGCAGTGTATGTGTGTGTGTATAATGTGTATGTATATGCGTTAGAGTTAGAAATTAACTCCTAAGGCACTCCATAGCGACAAATGATGTTGTTTGAATGATTTGGGCAAGTTTCTTGGCATTGCACACGTCTTATGAAGCGGCCTCCACCCATTTCGTAAAATAATCTATGGTTACCAGTATAAACTTGTGTCCGTTAGAAGCCTTAGGAATGATCTTTCTTATCACATCTATTCCCCAAACTGAAAAGGGACACGGAGATGTCATGTTGTATAACTCTCGAGAAGGGAGATGCTTCAAATCGGCGTACACTCGGCATTTATGGCACCTTTTTACGTGTTTGATACAGTCTTGTTTCATCGTAGTACATCAATATCCCTGTTGGAATACTTTATTTGCTAACATACTGCCATTCATGTGCGGTCCATATTCTCCTAAGTGTATATCTTCCATAATCTGATGGCTTTCTCTCTCAGTCACAAAGAGTAATTGCCCATCTAATGTCTCTTGTATAAGCGTCGGTCACACATGATAAATTGTGTTGCTCATCTCCTCAATGATACACGGTCTTTCACTGAGAATCCGTCAGGAGATTTACCGTCTCGGACAAGGTTATGGACATCTACATACCACGATTCGGTTACCTCAACTTCCTCTATGGGTGCGATCATGAAGCAATTAGCTGGCATTTCCCTTGTCTGTATCACAAAAGACTCTACCTCCCGTCCCTCGGTATATCCACCATCGATGCGAGTGTGGCCAGAGCACCGAAAAAGTTGTTCTTGAGTTGGATCAAGTAATGGAACTCTACATCCTCGAATTGGTCCACAATCTTCTCTAAATAGGCGTGGTATGCTTGTAAACGTTCGTCTCTAATCCTTCACATCCATTGTATCTGGTATATGATTAATGTTGAATCACCTTATATTGTTACTTCTTGAACCCCTAGGCTCAGAGCCATCTCTAAACCGATAATACATGCCTCATACTCGTCGGTGTTGTTAGTATAGTCGAAAGTTAACTTGATGGTTATGGGCGAATGGGCCCCATATGGTGAGATTAATAGTATTCCTTCTCCGAATTCCTTGTTGTTCGCTACTATTTCAAAGTATAACGGCCACTTGGTCTCTGATTCAATTATGCAAACTTCTTCCGTTCGGGAATTTCTCCCATCTACTGGTATCCTCTATTGGACAATCTGCTAACGAGTCAGCGATGGCCTCTCCTTTTATGGACATTTGGGTGACATATATGATGTCGAATTCTGAAAGTAGTAGGAGCCACTTTACTCTGCGGTTATATAGGACCTTTTTTTTGAACAAATATTTCATTGAATTCATTCTAACCAACAATATGATAGGGTAAGCCAGAAATAATTTCGTAACCTCTGCATTACCCATACTAAAGATACACATGTCTTATCCACCAATGAGTAATTCATCTCTCCTTGGGTCAACTTCTTACTGACGTAGTAAATGGCCCTTTCGATAAATGAATGCTCCAAATATTGGGCCAACATTACTCCAATTGCAGTATCGGTTACGCTTATGTATAACATAGTGGACTACTGAGTATTAGAGGGCTGAGGACTGGAGGGTTGCTCAGGTATTGTTTGATTATGTCAAAACATTCTTGGCATAGGAAATTCCACTCTTTGGCTAAATCCTTCTTCAACAACTTGAATACTGGCTCACAAATCTCAGTCAATTGGGATACGAATCAGCTTACGTATTGGATTCTACCCAAGAATCCTCAGATTTATTTCTCGCTCCTAGGTGGGGGCTTCTCCACTATGGCCTTGATCTTAGCTGAACAGACCTCTATACCGGCCACTTGTTGACCATAAACCCTACTAGTTTTCCGGTTGTCACTCTGAACACGTATAATGATCCTCACGCTAGACTTAATGATCACATTATCCACGTATGCCTCTACCTCCTTGTGAATCATATTGTGGAAAAGGGTAGTTACGACTAGCTGATATGTAGCCCCGGTGTTCTTCAATCCAAAGGCATCATTCTGTAACAATCTATGTGCCATAGGTGGTGAAGGTTGTTTTCTCTTGATCCTTAGGAGCCATCTTTATCTGATTGTATCCCGTGGAAAAATCGACGAAAGGAACCAACTTGTGCTCCACTGTATTGTTTATGATCATGTCTATAATGGGCAGCGAAAATCAAATTTGGGGAAAGCTCGGTTGAGGCCTCGGTAATCAACAGACATCCAAACTTGGTGAGTCGATTTAGGGACAGGGACAATGTTGACAGACTGAGTAGGGTATTTAATAACTCTAATAAACCCTATGTGGAGGAGTTTCATAACCTCCTCCTCGACCTTAAGGGACCACTTTGGTCTCAACTTAGAGAGCTTTTGTGTGACGGGTTTGGCTTCAGGCAGAGCAGATTAGTGGTGTTTCACAATCGACGGGTCAATACAAGGCATGTCACTTTACGACCAAACAAATATATCTATGAATTCTCTCAAGAGTGCAGTGACTTCCTCTCTTTCTCTCTCATCTAGGCTAGCCCCTATTTTGATTTCATTTATATTTTCGGGCGTACCTAGTCGACTTTAACTGTTTCCTCAGGCACTGGCTTGACTCAGTTAGATTCTCGATTTTTCATTTCTTTCAAATATTTTGTAACACCCTGATTTAATCTAACCGAGAATTAGATTAATCAAGGGCATTATTTTTATCGATAATCGACTACTTAGACTAAAATGGGAGGTTAGTTTGGCCTTGGGGGTCAAAATGTAATTTTAGAAATTTAAGGGAGCAAAAATGCAATTTTGGAAATACGGTGAACGGGATGCATATTTTTATTAAGTAGTATCACTTTGGTGATAATTAGCTGGTAGGGGGGGTTAAATGAGGGGTTAATGTGGTTTTGGGGTCAAAGTGTAATTTTTCTAAAGTTGTGGGGCCAAAGTGTAATTTTAAAAACGTTGGGCCTAAAGTGCAAATTTTAAAATTTTGTAAGACGTGTCACAAACTTGGGAGAAAATCAGCCCGAAGTGGCCACCTCCTAGTGGGTTTAGTCCTGAGTAAGTAGATCAAATAATAAAAAAAATTGTAGGATAAGGATTAATAAAGGAAATTATAAAAGAAAGTTTGTGGGGTGAAAATGCAAATACAAGGAAGTTGTGAACAGTAGTAGTGGCGTGAACAGTAACCGCGAAACACACAAAAACAGGGGGGGAAAAAAAAAGAGAGGAAGAAGAAGGAAAAGGACAAACCCTAAATTTAACAAGGTAATCCATTTATTTCAAATCATTAATTGTGAAGAATTTGGGGTTAATTTGGTTGTAATTTCGTGTTATATGTGTGTGTGTGTGTGTGTGTGTATATATATATATATATATATATATATATATATATTGATGGAGATTATGATGAAATTATGAATAATTTGTGGGTATGAAGGCTTAGAAAGAAGAAAATGAGGAAAATTTATAGTGATTTCAGTGTTGTGCGTGTGTTTTGTGTGAGTTTAGTGTGTGTTCTAAGTGTGTGTGTGAGAGAGAGAGAGAGAGAGAGAGAGAGAGTGTTTCGGGTGAGATGAGGGAGTGAATTTGGGTGGATTAATGTGTGTAAATGTGTGTTAAAATGTGTAAAAGAGTGGAATATCATGAATTTGGATGGAATTAAAAGTGGTGGTGGGTGGGAAAATGGAAATTGTATGGATAATTACATTCGGCAGTGAGAGGGAAAGAGGTTGAAGATGGATTGTGTGAAAAAAAGGTGAACTAGTGTGTGTTTGATGTGAAAATTGATTAATCAGTTTAAAATTCGAATTTTTAAAAACAGTTAGGGTCAGATTTTTCCAAAGTGCAAAAAAGAGACCGAGTCATTTTTAGGAAACCTATATTGTGGAAAACTTTCGGATTTTTCTGAGATCGGGAAAAGGGTTAACGGACTCGATCATTTTGGAATTGTACGATAAAATTTAAAATATCAAACTAGTATGGTTTAGCGCAAAACTTTTATGAGAACCGTAGCGTGCTGAGAAGTTCCATTCCTCAAAATTTCGGGTCAATCCGAAGTCATTAGCTATTTTTGGCCGAACCGGCTTTTAAGCGCTCGGTCCGGACACCAGTTTAGGATTTTTGGGCCAAAATTCTCTAAAATGCTTTTTAGCTCAAAAATGACCTCAGCACGCTTAATATAGCGCTTTTTAAAGTATTTTTGAGATTTTTCTGGTCCCGGGAACCCTTAGGGGCATTTTGGTAATTTGCCACCCGAAGAGGGGTATTTTGGTAATTTTTGCCAATAAAAATTTTCAACTGAAAGATTGTTTTGAAGCAGATTTGGTTGTGGGGTGGTAGTGAACCCTCAGGGGCATTTTGGTAATATACTGCCTAGAGGGGGCTGTTTGGTATTTTTCCCTTTTAAAAATTTTGAGGGTCTATTTGGGCTATAAATGATGTAGTACATCATAAAAGTGTTTTAAAGCAGTTTTGAGATGTTGGTGGTGTAGCGACCATCAGGGAGTATTTTGGTCATTTGCCATGTTGGCGATAAATTTTTGGGAACGCGCATAATTCAGTATTCGGAATGGTGGGAAGTGAGGAATGGTGTTAATACGTTTAAATAATAGGAGTGGTTATTGTGGAGGCGTCGATAAGGCTGGGTTAAGGATCCGGTTATCGGATCGGATTAACAAGTTGTCGTAAGACGATATGAACGGTTATGTGGGAATGGGTAGAATAAGGAATGCGTATATGTTGAATGATGTCTAACGACCAGGGTATTATTTGACTAGGTGTAACAACTCGTTGCGATCAGAGGTTGCGAGTTGCTTAGGCTATAAGCCAATGAGGTAAGGACAATGCGGTTCTAATATGCTAATTCATTGTTTCGATTAGTATGCCATGTTGATGACATTTTTTGGTAGACTCTTGTTGTTATGATTTGACCGGTAGTTATTGTGACCGGTATTCGTTATTGAATTATGTTTTTGAGGACTTAAGGTAGAATAATTTCCCTTAGTCCGCCCTGTTGATGAAGTTTAGTAAGAATAATTCGTGTTCTAGTATACTATGATTCGATTCGATTAGCATACCTGACCTTGGTGATGATATGGCATAGGGGTTGTTGTGTGGTTGTTGTGAGACGTTGATAATTATTGATAGCCGATAGCTCTCCTATTTGAGAACACCATTGAGGACTTGTGGCATACTTCTCCCGAGTCCGCCATGTTATTGATGATGATGTTGTAGAGATCATTTTGTCGTTGTAGTGAAATGTCAGTGCTTATTGGTAATCGACATTTCTCTTGTGTAAGAACGTTGTTAAGTGCTTGTGGCATACTTCTCTTGAGTCCGCCATGTTGTTGACGTTACGTGGAACTCTTGTTGTTATGTTGAACACCGGTTGATTTTCTGATCTGGTATCCCTTGTTGAGTTGTGTTGTTAAGGACATAAGGTGGAATAGTTTTCCCTTAGTCTGCCCTGTTGATAAAGCTCTGTTGTTTTGTTGTAACGCGGTTAGGGATAAACACTTGTGGTGAGTCCCCTATTGTTGATAATGTCTCTCTTAAATTACGTGAGACTGAGATGAACACCCGATGCAATGAGGCATCATTAAGTTGAATAGCAGTGAAAGTGGAATAACTGGTAACCAATGAAAGTAAAGTAAATGGTAGTCAGTGAAAAATTAAGTAACTGACAAAAAGGATGAAGCGCGCTAGAGTCTGTCAGTCGAGTCTGCATTTGCAATTGATTTTCAATTGACGTTGTTGATTTTTACTATGTATATTTCCTATGATTAGCGGTTGCTTTATTGTTTTCTTTTGCATTACACTTGCAAAGTCAATGTCTATCATGTCCTTGTTCAAGTTGAAATGGTGATGTTTTGTTGGGCCTTGAAGGCGCTCAGTCTAGCGAAAGAAAATATTGTTGGATGCTGAAATTTATTGTACACTCTTGATTCATTGCTATCCTTGAGATGCTGATTATTCCTCCGACTCTTTCGAATCACTTGTACACGATACTTCACGTGTTGTCTTTGGGCGATTTGCACTCATTCCTTATGTTGTGATGTGCAAGCTGTAAGGTTGACCGAGGATAACCCTCTAGGAAGGGAAAGGAAACAAACTAGAAACAGTAAGACAAAGATTGAGCCGCGAGATAATTTTATAGGAGTTACACGACTACGATCGTACATTATATTGTAAACATTTATATGGTGTTTAAGGACTTGAAAGTCTTCCGCTGCAGTATGATGTATGTTTGTAAGAAAATTTTTGCAAGGACCCATTTTTGGAGCGTCTATTAATGATGTATGAATATGAGGATGTAGTTGCTCTGTAGTCAGCACGTAGTTATGCTGTGATCGTGATAGACAACTCAGCTCCGGTGATGTCACTAGGGTTGAAGGTGTCGCAGGGTTGGTATCAGAGCTTAAGCAATTGATTTTGTAGACTTTAGAAGTGTCTGGTGGAAGGCCTAAATTGTCGATGAGAGGATTAGAATAAGAATTTCAATAACTAGGTTGAACTATTGTGATCGTTGAGATATGCGAGCCGAGGTTGGCTAAGGCATATAGATTATGAACTCAGCATCCCAACTATTGATGAAGGTAATGGACGAAAAGCTGGTTGACTTAGATTTGGAAGGGTAGTTTTATGATGACAAGTTTGTGGTGTTGGATCCTGAAAAGGACCCTGATGAGAATGTAGACAAGATGGAATTAGGGTTGAAAGAACCAGATGAAGGTCCAATAGGAAGTGAATTTGAAGGACCTAGTGGAGACATGGATGAGGTTGAGCACTTTTATTATGTAAACTGTGAAATGAGAGATGAGGAGCTGGGGCTAAGAATAAGTTGAATCTTGGTCAGATTTTAGGAGAAAGAGTATTTCCAAGTGATGAAAAAAAGGGACAAATCGACAGGCCAGCTTAAGTCCCTAACTAGCGATATTAACCAAGCGATAGAGAGAGTGAAAGTTGAATGAGAGGACAAGAAGTAAGTATGGAATTAGATACTAATGGAAACGGCGGACACCAGTATACGGATTGTCGAAGAGTTATGGCAAATTGTTAATGAATGTCCGCCTCATAGGGCTTTATCTGAGGATATGCAGTAAGGGATTCTAAGTTAGAGTCATTGAAGCCTGAAATTTTTTAAGGAGCGTTATGGCTTTTCCTACATTGATGGTTGTACGAGTAGGGGTGGAGTCTGCTTTTGAAATCGGACCTAAAGTTATTGAAAAGGAGAAGGATGACGGGGAACTAGTATCATTTACATACTATTGTAAAAAAAGGTCGTTTAATGATGAAAACCATTAGTTATCTGAGCATGGAAGTTGTTAATATGGTGTATAACTTTAAAAATTGTGCTACTCCTTCCTCGGAAAGGCGAGAAAGGATTTCCAATCGAGAGGGACCCTCAATAGGAGTGATTATGATAAATGTTGAGGACGTAAGTGGAAGGAATGAGCAGGGGGTTGTATTAGGTCAAGAAGACCTTAAGAAAGAGCTAGTGAAACTTCTACTAAAGGTTGTAGGAGCTCCAATGGTACAACCGGTGTTTACTGCCACGACAGCCTTGGTAAAAGAAAGAAATGAGTGTAGATCTCAAGACTGTGAGGATGCCCGCCAGGGTGAAATCCTACGCAGGGGGGGGGGGATGGTGTGGTGTAGACAATTATGTGGAATTGAGAGATGGAGAAGGTAGTTGAAGTGACAAGAATGGAGGAAACCATCGAAAAGATGATTTTCGCTAGTCATATATACATAAGAGGAGTTCCAAGTTATTGAGAACGTGCAAAAACAAGTTGAGAAGAGCAGCCTGTTTGGCTTGCGTTACCCGGAATAGGTGCAGGTAACATGTTGATGATAAATATTTTTGCTTAAATTGCAGAGTAATTTGGAGACACGTTTCTCATGTTAAGTGAAGGGATAGAAAGACGGAAAAGTATATCAGGGAATTTGGTGAGTTGGCCTATTTGCCCTCATCAGGTGATGACAGAAGAATTTGAAAAGTGGAACAAATGAGAAGAGTTGGGAAAATAATCCTAAAAAAAGGGGGATGAGTAAAGAGGTTTTAATGGGGAATTACTATTGAAGTAGTAGAAAAACCAAGTGATGGAGGCGGAGAATGAAAAGGTTTGGGAAGAAAGAAGGGAGCGAGGACAGAAAGGAGGTAGAATCTAGGATCGAAACTGGAAAAGTGAGAAGAATTTTAAGAAGTAAGTACATGATAAACAATTCGGACAAAGTTCAGGACAAAGATGAGGAGATGGAAAATGTAGATGGTGCCGATTGGGGCAGGAGGGTATGGACTATGTTAAGGAAATTGCAGAATGCCTTACATATGTGAGTAAGCCGCTGAGCTAATGTCTAAGAAAAATCGAAAGAGGCTGTTTTAAATGTTAACAGCCATGGTATAGTGAACGGAGGTGCTCTAAAGAAAGGTGATGGTCATTGAAGTAAAAAGAAAGAGGGGTTTATGAGACTATGTATAGGTTATTAAAAGCTGAATAAGATGACAGTCATGAATAATTACTCATTGTCTGACCTAGATGATATGCTGGTCACACTACAAAAAGGGGTTTAGGCAACACTTAAAAAGTGTCGCAAAGAGATTTCCCGACACTTCGCCAACGCTTTTCCTAAATATTACAAAATCGTTCGTCGGGAATTTCCTGACGCCTTCAATACGTGTCGATAGTCAGCTTACGACACTTGTTTGTAACACTTAGAAGTGTCACTAAGATTTAGCTGCGATATTTTGTAAAACATCCAAAACCATTGTGACATTTTTGTAGAAGGACATTGACTTAACTTACATTAGCGAAAATTTGCAATTGAACAACCACCAAGCCACTTTTAACGAGCAAATAAACAAATCTTAAGAACCAACCGTAATCTAAATTCAATCAAACATAACACATGCCCAATATCCAAATACATATACTACCATAACCTTCCAGCGATTCGCGTTTCCACTTACATAGAAATTAATGTTCTTGAATGATAGGAACCTAAAGAGTTATCTCATCTGAAACCTTAACATAGAGCACATTGATTCTTTTAAGTCCGTTAAAGCAATGATTGTCTTCCAACATGTAAATTAAACCTGCAAAAAATAAGGGCGGGGGGAAGCCTCAGAAAATTGTTATGAAGTTAATTGTGAGCATAAGCAAATTTAAACCAAGAAACTAATACGCAAAGAGAATGTAACAAAAGTTATCTGTATAATGAGTAGTATGATATCATTCGCAGGAAATTACCAATGCATTTCTATCACTCGCAGAAATCATGTTTATTTCAACTACAAGTACGCAGTAAGGCATAGATATCAATTCTCAAAAGATCCACGGCCATATGTGTGTGTGCCTGTATAAACACAGACCCAAATGTATATATATTTATGCATGTATATTAGTACCTTGTGCAAGGCTAATGATATATGAATTTTCCAGCAACCAAATAAGTTGTGGACTGTGATGTATTTTATATTGCACTCTTTAACTCTTTCGAACAGTTTTGCAGCGTTTCACAAGTGTCTATGACAAAGAAAGGGGAAAATATTAAGTTTAATCATGAAAAGAATGTGCAAGACATTAGTACGCATCCGAATATGAGAATGTATGAAAAAGAATTCCAACTTTAGTAATTGATCCAAGTCCTTCCACGTAATCAAACAGTCCCTTCAAATAACATGCACATCAAACCATTCCAACTCCAAATAGAACCCGTTAAAATGATCAAAAGAAACTCTGTGTAATGATATCTCAAACCATAAAAGAAAAATCATGAATGTCTACCTCCATGCACAATTCTCCACTCGATATCTCTCCTTAAGATTTTATTTAGGCAATTTGGAGAAATCATGATGCGTATTCCAACAACTGTATGTATCTACTGTTGGCATTCTTGTTTTTGTTGTCAACAGGAACTGATAGTTCAAAGACTATTCTAATAAAATAACACTTCCCTCGATATACAAGATTTTCTTTCCTTTTATGGAAGTAAGATAGCTAACTAACCAAACTCTAATTAATGCCTTACCAAGAAAAGAAAACATAATCTATACAATACAACATTAGCTGCCTAAATTTAATTTTTTTGGAATGAGCAACTTCTATACATTCTCCTTTTGAAATGGTGAGTTATGGTAGCTAATAAGGTCCAATCCAATCAAAAAACATATATATAAAAATATTCATTGGGTCTGATGACAGAGTACATTGACTTTGCCCTGCTGATAACCAATTCCACACCACACAGAATCCGCTCTCCAATTGAATCTATAGGGACATTCAAACATGCCATCTGGGAATGATTTTTGAGTTTTCTATATCAGGGGAACATTAACGACTAGACAATCCTTTTTTCTTTTCATTCTAATCATTTTTGGGTTACCAAGGATAGCATAAAATAGCTTAGTACACAACTAATAAAAAAGAATAAAAAATAAACAACCACAAAAACCAAGTGCCTGGAATCAAATCGATGAATGAAGCTCAACAGTGGTGACTATTCTATTCAACTAAGATCCAACTGATTGAAGAACCAAATAAGAAACTAGATTAGGGGTACTTAAGCCCCCAGCCACACTTTAATTTGGAAATTGAATATGTGAATTGTGTACGAGTATATGAGAGATCAGTCTACATGTTCATCTTCCTAGAAACCTTCAGAGGTTTGTCCAAACTAGAAATGGGTACCTTCGGGACGTTGGACAAGCTTCCGATTTTGTGAGGCCGTCATTTCTTTTTGCAATTGGGTTAGTACATTTCCCACAGTGAACTCTCATTGACAATGTGCCAGCATACCAGACTTCTTTGCTTCAACCTGCTTCATAAGAAATTTTCTAATTACTTGCATATGTAGTCTGACAGAACCATGACAATACAGATTGAACTATGATATGAATCTGACTCCCTTGTACAAGTTTCATCAACATCAAGAAAATTCATCATAGACAGTCTACATGAGTATACAACCATGAACTTAAGTAAAGACTTTTGTCCTTGATGCAATAATTTCATGTTCCTTCTAACATATGAGGAATTTGCAAAAAAATAAAATATAAAATTAAATAGTTCTATGCTACATTAAAGATAATATTCAGCTACTTACTGAAATCAAATAACAACCACCTTACGAACAACAATCTTATAACTACTCATATGCTAAAAGTTCAGTCAAACCAAATCAAGACGTGACACAAACAATAAAGGTTTAACTATTCAAACATCAAATGCTCCTCTATACTCAGTATGCCATGTTAATTACAGGTATACATCGATCAAACCTTGAATCATCAAACCTGAAACCAAACTCCAAATTTCTCTTCGCAATGTACCATAACAAAGATGGCAGACGAAAACCCAACTTAATTGACTAAAGCTACTTAAAAATAAACCGCAAAAAAGAATAAGAGAATCATTTACCCATTCGGCCCCAATAAGCTATCTTCTACACAACTTTGTACCAAGGAAACCCTAACCTAAAACACATGTAAAATTAATAGAAATTGATGATACTACCTATACTTTAATAGAAACTGCAATTGCGGAGGTGAAATTGTCAGAAAATTGAGTGTAATGATGCCATTCATTAACCAAAAAGTGTCCAAAATACCCAGATCAATTAAAACACGAAAAAATTGTCAAAATTGAATTGACAAAAAAAAAATTGTACTAAATTAGTACGATAGGGAATTTTTTGGATACTATTCATTAGTAAAAAAACTGCCGATTTGTTACAGAATTGAAGTCTATGCATGTTCCATTTTCAATTCCAAAATGTTAGGTGTAGCTAATTAGGGTTTGAGAGAGACAATAGGAAAACGAGACGGCTGCGGGAGAGATCAATAGAGAGAGAATTAGGTGAAGGGGTATCTAGGTTCATACCTCTGATTGGATGTCAAGAATCCATGATGATCGAGCAAGCGCCTGTAAGATAGAGAGATTGGAGGGCGGGGCGGTGATTGTTTAGAGAAGAGGTACCTCTTCTCAAAACGAAGGGTGGAAAATGGGTAATCTGAGCCATTTGATCAGAGGTTTCACTGACAGTGGTAGTTTGGGTGTGCGCGCGCGCGTATATTCAGCTTTAAAGAGAGAGATGGGCATGTGTCTGTACATGTACATCCAGCTTCAAAGAGAGAGATTGGGCAGGGTTGGTGTTTTGTGTGTGTGGCCAGAGTGTGGCGTTCCATGTTTTCTTTAGTAGAGGTGGAGGAAGATTTCAAATATGGAAAAAGGGTTAGATTCCGACGTTTTAACAGATATGCCTAAGCAGTTGGGCACAACACATAGAGGGGCGATTGCCTCCCCCCCCATACACCTCTCTCTCTACTTACCCTGATTCCGTCACCATCGCCGGATTTCCCGGCGTGTGGTGACGTGGTAGCTTAGGTAGGTCTCTAGTTCGGTCTGTTTGTGTGGGATCTTGGTGGATCTGGCGGCCTGGACTGCCACCGCCGCTATGACGTTCGCAATCGATCTAATTGCTATCCTCGGTTTTCTGGCGTTGGAGCTCGGTTGGAGGTGTTGATCGGGGTACGCTGCTAGGTTTCTTGGGGGTGCTTCGCAATTGGGTTGTGGTGGGCTTTGGGTGTAGTAATCTCGCCTTAGGTTTTGGGTTCGTTGAGCTGCCTCGGGTTGGTGTTGAGATATGGTTAGTCTAGGGCTAGGTTTTCTTCTTCTAGGGTTTTATCTCCCCTTCCCCCCTTGCCCTAGAAAGGTTGGCGAATTGTGTTGTTGCTTGGTAGCTGTTGGTGACTCCGGCGAAGAGTGTATGCTGGGTCACGGTGTTTCCGTTTCAGTTTGTGCGAGAGCCCAAGGTTTCCGATGATGCCGTGGTCAAGGGTTGTCTTCGATTAACGATTGTGAGGGGTCACGGGTTGTTCTTGGTGATATCTGGCGATTCCGGTGGTTTCGACCGATACTTCGGTGAGGCTGGGTGGTCAGTTGGTGGTTTTGCGGGGCTTCCGAGTGTAAGAGTTTGAAGCTTCTGAGATGTTTGCTCGCGTGCTCTCTGGAAATCGGCAGCTGTGGGATGGCCGGAGAAGGTGGTGTTTTCCGGCGCCGGCGTGGATGCTTGGGATTGATGCCGCGTTGCAGTGAGGGGGACACATGTCCGGTGTTGGGCTAGCGGTGAACTATTAGTTGGTTTTGTTGTATTGGTTGTTTCTTTAGCCCTTATCTTAGTTTAATAGCTATCTATTTTATTTAGGTTTATATCATTTTTTTTCGCTGTTTAGTTTAGTTTAGTTCGTTAATCCCCCTTAAACCCAAAAAAAAATAAAAAATTTTCCTTTTGCGGTTTTTTTCTCTTTTGCCAGTGTTTGTTGTTTAGCTTATTTTATGGCAATGCCTATCGGATGGGGGTGTCATCCGACTGTCTTTTACTTGCCTTTTAGCAAGCTCTGTAACCTCTTGTATTTATCTTGGTATATATTTCTACTCTTTTCTCAAAAAAAAAAAAAAAACAGATATGCCTAATAGGTGCGGCTAAAAAACGTAGTCATTTGGTTATCGATTCTTATGCCGTTTTGTTGTAAGTGTCGCTATGACACATACATAAATGTCTCGTTATTAGTGTCACAAGCATCTAAAGCGACACTAAAATTGTGACACATAAAAAAGTGTCGGCAAGTTCGTGACTCATATATTTGTGTCGGCAAACTTACGCCGTTGCGTTAAAAGTGTAGCAAATTAGAGTTATTTTATGACATTTTCTAAAGCGTTGATAATTAAGTCTCGCCGAAACCCCCTTTTTTTGTAGTGTCAGTTGTAGGGTGCCAAGTGTTTTCTTTCTAAGATTGACCTTAGAACGGGTCATCACCGGTTAAGGAACAAGGAAGGATGAAGTTGCCAAGATTGTGTTTGGAAACAGAGACGGGCATTATGAATTCTTGGTGATGCCATGTCGCTTAATTAAAGCCCATGAGCATCTATGAATTTGAGGAATCAAGTCTTTTGAGAGTACTTGATCACTGTGTTGTCGCCTTATTGGTGAC
>JAVXUO010003120.1:0-107500 GCA_033065855.1 Escallonia rubra | reverse complement strand
GTATGTATGTATGTATGTATGTGTATATATATATATATACACATACATACATACATACATATATACATATATATATATATATATATATATATATATATATACATACATAGATACATATATATATATATATATATATATATATATATATATATATATATTTTGGAGATTATGATAAAATTATGAATAATTTGTTGGTATGAAGGCTTAGAAAGGAGAAAAGGAGGAAAATTGATAGTGATTTCAGTGTTGTGCGTGTGTTTTGTGTGAGTTTAGTGTGTATATGAGTGTGTTTCGGGTTAGATGAGAGAGTGAATTTGGGAAGATTAATGTGTGTTGAAATGTGTAAAAGAGTGGAATATGATGAATTTGGATGAAATTAGAAGCGGTGGTGGGTGGAAAAATGGAAATTGTATGGATCATTGCATTTGGTAGTGAGAGGGAGAGATGTTGAAGATGGACTGTGAGAAAAAAAAAAAGGGGCTAATTACAGGCAATGACGGTAGTTTGGACAAATTACACTTATGTCCGTTGACCAAACAGAATCTTAAAAACCCTAATGGTTTTAATGAAAAGACCTTATTGCCCCTAAGTTGAAACCTTATTTTTTTAATGCCATTACTGTATCTTAAAAAAAAATGTTTATTCTCCCCCCCCCCCCCATTTATGTTTCTCAAACTCCCCCCCCCCCCCACCAACTGTCGCATCCCCTTCCCCCTCCCCCCTCCCATCTTCATACCCGCAAACCCGCCGGCTGTGGTTTTATTTCAGAGGTGACTGTGGTTTGTGTCTTGGGTCGTGGATTAAGGTACCGGCAGCATTGCGATGATGCCGGCGTGGCTTATGTGCGGCGGTGGTTTTGTTTCATAGATGGCTGTGGTTTGTGTCTTGGGATGTGGATTAGGGTATCGGCGGCGTTGCGATGATGCCGACGTGGCTTATGTGGGTGCCGATTTGAGTCTTAGGTCGTCGATTACAGTTATGCCTTTGGTGGTGGTGCGTTGGTGGTATTAGGGCTGGCGTGGCTGTAATACCTGATCAACTGCGCCATCAACAAAAATATGAGCAAAAAGCACACTAGAATGGAGAAGAACTGGATGGAGAACCCAAGCTCACTCCTGTCACCAAAGACCAATCGCGACGAGTGTTCGGCGAGAGAGTGTGGGGGGTGCAGTGGGGTGGGTGCGGAGAGCCACCGACGTTATGATTACCGGGAAAGTCACTATTGTCTGCGGGTATGGAGATTTCGGCAAGGGCAGTGCTGCTACCATGAAACAGATTGAGAATTAGGGTTTTGATGCAGATCGAGAAATTAGGCTCTTGATGCAGATTGAGAAATTTGCAAATTATAATTTGATGCAGATTGAGAATTTTTCAAACCTTAATCTTTAAATTAAGGCTTGAAATCTTAATTTAAAATTTTTAAAAATATTCAGTATATACAGTACAAGGGGTAGTATCATCATTTTAAAAATACGTATTGATGACATCATAAAAAAAATATTTTTTGGACGGAACCCTGACAGATGGATACGGCTAATACATTTTTAAAGTGTTTGGTCACGGTATGTTACATTTTAAAACTTAATAACCTTGACTGTAATTATACCCTAACCTCAGGGATATAGGTTTAATTAGCCCAAAAAAAAAAGGTGAACTAGTGTGTGTGTGTTTGATGTGAATAGTGACTATTTTTTTCACTAAAGGTGGAAATTGATTAATCATTTTAAAATTCGAATTTTTAAAAATAGTTAGGGTCATATTTAGCCAAAGTGCAAAAACAAGACCATAGTTATTTTTAGGAGACCTATATTGTGGAAACATTTCGAATTTTTCCGAGGTCGGGAGGAGGGTTAACGGACGCGGTGTTTTTGGAACTACATGATGAAATTTAAAATATCAAACTAGCGCCATTTCATGCGAACCATTTATAAGATTCCTAGGATGTTGAGAAGTTCCATTTTTCAAAATTTTGGCTCATTCCGAAGTCGTTAGCTATTTTTGGCCAAACTTGCTTTTAAGTGATCGGTCTGAATACCGGTTCAGAATTTTCGGGTCAAAATTTGTTAAAATGAGTTTTAGCTCAAAAATGACCTCGGCACACTTAATATTTCATTTTAAAGTATTTTTGAGATTTTCCTAGTGCCGGGAACCCTCAAGGGGTATTTTGGTAATTTGCCACCCGGAGAGGGGTATTTTGGTAATTTTTCTCGACAAAATTTTCCAAAGGACTTGTTAGTCCAGGAAGGGATGTCAAACACCTGAAAGGTTGTTTTGAAGCAAATTTGGGGTGTGGGGATGGTAGTGAACCCTTAGGGGGCATTTTGGTAATTTGCTGCCTAGAGGGGGATGTTTTGGTAATTTTCCCTTTTAAAAATTTTGAGGGACTATTTGGGCTATAAATGATGTAGTACATCTGAAAAGTGATTTTAAAACAGTTTTGAGGTGTTGGTGGTGCAACGACCATCAGGGGGTATTTTGGTAATTTGCCATGTTGGCGCTAAATTTTTGGGAATGCACATAATTCAGCGTTCGGAGTGGTTATTGTGGAGGCGTCGATAAGGTTGGGTTAAGGATTCAGTTATCGAATCAGATTAACGAGCTGTCATAAGACGCTATGAACGGTTAAATGGGAAGGAGTAGAATAAATAGTGTGTATACGTTGAATGATGTCTAACGAGAAGGTTTTTATTTGACTAGGTGATGCAGCTCGTTGCGATCAGAGATTGCAAGTTGCTTCGGCTATAAGCCAATGAGGTAAGGACAATGCGGTTCTGATATGCTAATTCATTGTTTCGATTAGCATGCCATGTTGATGACATTTTTTGGTAGACTCTTGTTGTTATGATTTGATGCCAGTAGTTATGGTGACCGGTATTCGTTATTGAACTATGTTGTTGAGGACTTAAGGTAGAACAATTTCCCTTAGTCCGCCCTGTTCATGAAGTTTGGTAAGAATAATTCGTGTTCTAGTATGCTATGATTCGATTCGATTAGCATACCTGACGTTGGTGATGATATGGTGTAGGGGTTGTTGTGTGCTTGTTGTGAGACATCGGCAATTATTGATAGCCGATATCTCTCCTGTTTGAGAACATCATTGAGGACTTGTGGCATACTTCTCCCGAGTCCGCTATGTCGTTGATGATGAAGTTGTAAAGATCGTTGTGTCATTGTTGTGAAATGTCGGCACTTATTGGTAATCGACATTTCTCTTATGTAAGTACATTGTTGAGGGCTTGTGTCATACTTCTCCCGAGTCCACCCTGTTGGTGACGTTACGTGGAACTCTTGTTGTTAGGTTGAACAACGGTTGATTTTCTGATTTGGTATTCCTTGTGGAGTTGTATTGTTGAGGACATAAGGTGGAATAATTTTCCTTTAGTCCGCCCCGTTGATGAAGCCCTATTGTTTTGTTGTAACGCGGTTAGGGATAAACACTCATGGTGAGTCCCCTCTTGTTGACAGTGTATCTCTTAAATTACTTGAGACTGAGATGAACACCCCAAGAAATGGGGCATCAATAAGTTGAATACCAATGAAAGTGGAGTAACTGGTGACCAATGAAAGTAAAGTAACTGGTAGTCAGTGAAAAATTAAATAACTGACAAAAAGGATGAAGCACGCTAAAGTCTGTCGGTCTAGTCAAGTCGGCATTTGAAATTGATTTTCAATTGATATTGTTTATTTTTACTATGTATATTTCCTATGATTAGCGGTTGCTTTATTGTTTTCTTTTGCATTACACTTGCATTTTCAATTTCTGTCGTGTCCTTGTTCAAGTTGAAATTGTGATGTTCTCTTGGGCCTTGAAGCCGCTCAGTCTAACGAAAGAAAATATTGTTGGACAATTATGTTGATGTTGAAATTTATTGTACACTCTTGATTCATTGCTATCCTTGAGATGATTATTATTCCTCCGAGTCGTTCGAATCACTTGTACACGATACTCCTCGTGTTGTCTTTACTAGGCGATTTGTGCTCATTCCTTATGTTGTGTTGTGTAGGCTATAAGGTTGACCAAGGAGAACTCTCTAGGAAGGGAAAGGAAACAAGCTAGAAATCGTAACACAAAGATTGAGCTGCGAGATAAGTTGATATGAGTTACACAACTACGATCGTACATTAGATTGTAAACATTTATATGTTGTTTAAGGACTTGAAAGTCTTCCGCTGCAGTATGATGTATGTTTGTAAGAAAATTTTTGCAAGGACGCGTTTTCAAACGTCTATTAATGATGTATGAATATGAGGATGTAGTTGCTATGTAGTCAGCACAGGGTTATGGTGTGATCGTGATAGACAACTCAGCTCCGGTGATGTCACCAGGGTTTCGGGTGTCGCGTATTTTTTTCTCTTCGGGGTCCATTTGACTCATCATTGACCGTGTTAATTAATTCATCATAACTTAAATGAGCAACCATAGTGTAATTAAAATCTACCATACATTATCAATTAACAGGTCAGGGAGATCATAGTAGGTAAGCAAATTGAGATTATCTAAAGAGACATAAACATCCAGGTCTTCTAGTTCGGGAATAGCCTCGGCATTAGGACGTCCTTTGGTAATCTCTCCCACATCTAGTGGTCCATACTCGACCATCCAATTTTTTGCGCCGCCCTATGCTGGAGTGATTAAGCTTGTCGGGTCAATATTGTGGTCATCCATTTCGCAGATAAGCAACATGATGTGCAAATTGCTGAAGCATGTTGTCATTCCCTTTGGCTCCATAAAGTCCATCCAATCAAAAGTGTCTTCTTTGCTCGGCTCTGTCGTGTTTGGCAATTCTTCATCTTCAACCCAGTCAAAGTGGTAAAAAATCACCTATATCCGTTGACCAGCTTGCCCGTTTTGGCGTTTTAGACAGGCTATGGAAATCCATAGTAGGGTCTTTCTTCTCCTTCTTTAACAAAGTATCCATTCATGGTAGGGACCTTAGTTATGGCGTTGAAGTTCATGACCTGTCCATTATCTTGGTCTTTTTTGGCCTGAGTCATCTTCCCGATAGCTTCATTCTTCTCTTTCTTGCTTTCTAGAATCGAGACGCTGGGAAGCCCTTGTCAATTTCAGCCCCAACCTTTTCATATGAAATAGTAGAGTCAGAGTCTTCTCAACATGGGAAGCACTGTCATGTTACTGTAGGGCGCAAAAGTGAGAAGGTTTTCACTGAGACATACTTCCTCAAACTCCAAACACTGAACCGGGTTGTTGATCTTGAATCCACTGAGCAACGGGTCTAATGAGTCATGTGGAACCACAATACTGTCTTTGTCATTCTCTACCTCTCCAATATGAGGTGACTGCGAATCACCCATAATCATAAAAATGGCCTTAGCAAGAATAAACTTGACTTTCTGATGTAACGTAGAAAGAGTACGAATGTATCCATGGTCTCCCCAATAGGAGATTAGATGCAGCGCCTATGTCCAACACTTGAAACTCAACTTCAAAATTGGCAGTTCCATCAGTCATAGGGAGTTTGACTATGCCAGTAAACTCTCTACATGTGTTATCATAGGTTCGGACGACTTGGTTATAAAGGATAAATTCGGAGGGATCAATGCCAAGGGCTTCGACGGTACGAAGGGACATACATTTAGGGTACAACCAATGTCTATGAGGATTAGGGGAACCATCTTGTAAAGTGCTCCCTTGTGATATGAAGCGAGTCATTGTGGCCTGGTCTTGACTTGGATAAATCGGATCCGAAAAGAGTGAGGACATTGCCGTAATGAATAGCCCCTAGTATTTGGAATAGGTCTTCTGGCTGGATTTTTTTGGGCATCTGAGCTTTACTTAATAACTTGATCAAGGCTTGTCTGTTGGAATATGAAGCGGATAACAACTCCCAAATGGAGATATTAGCTTGGGTTTTCTTCAGCTACCCTAATACTTCATCGTTTGGGGGTCTTTAGAGAACAGTGGGTCTGATGTGGTTGGTAGGGGAGTTGTTTGGTAAATTCATCCCGATCTAGTTAAATGTGGTACCTTAGCGTTGGGCCTAAACAAAAATCATGTCTCTTATTGTACTCTTCCTTGGCAATGGAGGTTTCACCTTCCATCAAGTTTTCCTACGAAATAAAAACACAGAACTCTGGTAAAAAAATCAAACACTGAAATAAATTAAACATATTGGCTTGATGGAATGATGAGGGTAATCAGACATGCAACTTGTAGACCATCTTTGATAAAGTTAACCCTATGAGTTGGTAAGCATTCATTCCTGACATTGGGTTTGGTAGAGGGGAAACTTACGCCTTTGTCAATAAGGTCTTGGATGGCATGCTTGAGACCCATGCATCTCTCTGGAGTGTCCCTTCCTTGATGATAGGAGCAAAAAGCTTGAACGTCATATACCTCACTGCTAGTGTGGGGTTAGGCGGTAACTTGGATATCATGCCTTTCCTTAGCAACTGTTCAAACACCTTGGCCAATGGGGAATTCAATGGGGTGAACTTTCTTTTAGGCTCTGTAATGGCTTCCCATGATAGTACATATGGTGCTCGAACATTGTTGACGTTGCTGATACTGGTGGGTTTCGGTTGTATATTGGAATTTTTGGGGCCTGCTCGGTATCTCCTAGTTTCACCTCACATGAGATAGTCCGTCGGTTGATGACGTCTTTGATCTGTACTAGGGATCCCATTAGTGACTTGAATGACGTGTGGTAGTGGCCAAAAATGTATTCATGATACACCAGGAGCAGATTGTTTTTTACTATATTCACTTGTTCCTCTTCTGTAAGGCGATTCGCCATTTGAGCGGCCTGGTTTCTCCATCTCATGATAAAGGCAGATACTGATTCCCTTGGCTGCTGCTTGGTAATCTCTAGGTCTCTACAAGTGATGTCTAAATCGGCATTGTACTGGTTATGATTTACAAACTCCCTCACAACATCCTCTCAGGTTCTGACTCGGGTCTCCTCTAAGATAAGGAACCATCGGGATATGGCTCTAGTTAGGGTATGGTGGAAAAGCTATATCAACTAATTCTGATCAACTTCGTAGGGCTGTAATGCACACATATAGATCTTGATGTAGATCTTGTGGTCTGTAGTCCCATCAAACTTATTCATCTCTGGCATCTTGAACTTAGTCGACAACTGGTCTTCGGGTTCATAGTAAGTGCACTGAGATCTAGCGGGTCATCCTCCCTCCACATTCAGGCAATCTGAGATTCGAGAGAAGCCAGTTTCTCCTTACACTCTGGGACAACGGGTTTCACTTCCTCATCTTCGGATTCATATTAGCAGTCAAATTCAGCCTTCTTTTTTTCATCTCTTTTCTCAAGATTAATCTCATCCTCGGGTTCCTTCTTCCCCCTTTTTCTTAAGGATGCCTATCTCCTCGGCTGTTCATGTCTGCTGATCTGGGAGGGCTACAAAATCGGCCTAAAAATCCTTTTATAACTCACTGACAATACGGACCAAATTTGTCGTCTACGGGTATTCTTCAGCCATTGGGGTTCGAATAAGTTTCCAGATGAGTCCCGATACCAACCTCGTTTAGTCTCATATGTATAGAGAAAATTTTTGAAAATTTAATCACACATACCACATAGATTAAACTGGTGGGTTTATACTTTGTGGGGGATGTGAGGCTTTGGCTAATGGCAGGGCTTTTGGTCAATGGGTTTATTTTTAGATTGTTCGAAAATAAGGAGGATGAGGCTGACAAACCGTTTGGTTACTCAGGAGGTGAACTGATTGACTGGTCAATAAGTCTAGGGTTTTTCTTTGAAAAAATCATGGGAAAAGGAAGTGTTCTAACTAATCTTCGGGTCACTCAAGGAGGTCAATTGACCGATTGATCAGTAGGGTGTAGGGTTTGATTGGGAAAAAGTTACGGGAAGAAGTGTATGACTAATCTTCTGGTCATTCGGATTGGTGAATCGCTTGTTGGTCAGTGGGTCTAGGGCTTGAGACATAAACCAACTAGTTTTGAATTTTTAGGTAATGCACTTACTGACTAACAAATGTCCGGTTAGGAGCATGGAAAATGGGCCGGTTAGTCAAACTCTTCCCTCATTTGCGAGATTACCAGTTATCTTACAGAACATTGGCTGGTTCACTTGCCAATATGCCATAGGCCAAAGCAGGTATTCCCCCAAAAAAGGTAAAACATTGAAATAGTCTGGGTGTGTGGTTTCTCTCTTAATGTCGATATAAGGTAACTCTGTTGGCCCGTAACTCAGGTAGTTAATAATAGGCTATCACCATTACTTGTACAAGTCATTTAATACATCAAGAAACCAAGAGGCCCCTTTAATACAAGGCCTTGGAGCTGAAGGTTCAATCGAGTTCGCCTCAGAACTAGAAAGTTTGAGGGTTTTGCCCTTGAGTGGTGGGTTAGGGACAGACGTGCACGTGTGTGACGCATGAAATAAGAGCACAAGTACCACAATTATATCACATTATACAACAAAAAGGCCAAAAAGCAATAGAAACTTTTTAAGTCTAGTCCTCTTAGTTTTTGTTCCCCAACAGAGTCGCCAGTGTAGAGAACCTGCCTCAGAAAAAATCCAATTAAGGATTTTAGGAATCGACATCTTACTTATTTAAACGAAGGAAAATAAGTAAAACCTAAAAATGACTTAAGGTGTCGAAAGGATCAGTCATCTATTGAAAACAAAGAAACGGGTTCTAAGTTATACAATAGAAAGGTGTTAGGCACCCACCATAACCTTTAAGTCTTTACTTCATTTTTTTTTTGCCTTAAAACATATAGACATGCAATAAAAAATTATAGTCTAAGTTGGTGTCTAGATTATTGGCTTAGACTAGACATCGGGGGTCAAATGGTGTATGTATCCTATCGGACAAATCAGAATCAAAATCACAATAATTCGACTCTGGTCCTATGGGAGGCGACCTACACTTCTGTCTTAAACCCGTACTAAGAAAACGAAATGACTCTTTTTATGATTTTTGTAATATAAATGAAGTGACACAGCAAAGGAACTAGTTCTAGACTACTAAACTAGACTAGAAAGCTATTAAATATACCTCGCAACTTTACTTGTCTAGACAACTCGAGAACGCTCTGCGAAGGATCCACAATGCAAGAAAGTACTAGAGACTATTTTTAAGTGAATATGAAGGGCTAATTTCTCTTAAGAGATGATACACCACTTCTAAGAGAATAAAACATCTAAGGAGAAAAAGATGGAATCCTTGAAAATGTAGGCCAAGAGCCCTAATTATAGAGTTCTGGGATGCCAAAAATGATAACGATGGCCATGCCAATCTGTAATATGATGACAAGAAAACATATTTTATAAAAATCGCAGATTGACAAAAGTCAACTAACCGACCGATTTGTCTTTTTTTGAATTTTGAGACATTATCTCACCTTAAGTCGGTATTTATCTCTGATTTTGCAGATGGGATATACCAGATTCAATACATATCTTCATATTTCACCTAAATTCATGATTTAATCACTTGCACATGGGATAATTCACAGATAGTTCCTTAAATCATCTAGACAAATCATAATCTAGACATGGACTGGACGGAAATATTTGGACTGGACTAAGCCCAATAACTAGCTGGACAACTGGACTGGACCACTGAACTTGACTATTAGACTGGACTAGTAGACTGGACAAAACAACTAGACTTAATTACTAAACTAGACTACTAAACTGGACCAAATTAAAGTAATTAAATTATATTATCAGGCCTACCTTTAATAATAAACCCTAATTAATAATAAGCCTAATAATTATTTTAATTAAAATTGACTACAAAAATGGAGTGTCTACAGTATCCGTATAGCGCATTTGCTGCACAAGTTTACAACCCTAGGGCTCTTGGACTGATGCTCGTTTCCTTAGACAGAGAAGGATGCGCCACCTTGATTACGAGTTTTTTGAGCTCATGATGGATGGTAGTGAAATGATTGATATTTAAAGTTCATACGGTAACATGGACTCTTCAGCAGTATAGAGATCAAGGCAAACGTTTGTTTTTCCAATAAGCTAGTGCAGCACCCTCAACTTATATTTGAGAAATATATTGTTGTAGGTATGTCAATGACGTAGCATTTGATGTATTATCATGTGAAAGCCTTCTAAGCAGGTGTTTTTTTTTTTTTTTTTGCTTAAATGGAATGGGTTTTGCCTCTTGAATGAGCATAAATATCAAAAGGGGTTTACACTGGTAGAACCTGTCCTTTTTTTAATGGGATTCAAAAATTTTGCGCACGGAAGTTGAACTCAACAAAGATAGCTTTAGAATATGTGGCACAATGTGATACCGAGCATAATAGAGTTTCCTTGTGCACTATGTTTAGTTATCATTATTTTTGTTATGATTTCAGGGAGCGAAAATAAGCTGATAGAAGTTTTAGATCCAACGTGCATATCCTTATATATTTATCGCTAGAAATACTTAATACTGCTAGAGCTAACATTCCAGCGTGACACCTTTAAGATGCGCTCAATTTACAGTTACGCTGTATCTAAGGTTTGTAAGTGTCAACTTTATTTGAAACAAGCTGGTAGAAATCTGACACGTGAGCAATGAGTTATGGCATCAGCTTTAATTTTTTTATTCCAGAATGTGCAAGGTTAAGATGTTAACAGCTTGGATGTTGATAGGTTCAACAAAGTTGTACAACAGTGAGTTTGAGAATTAGTGCTCAGCATCTGTGAAATCATCAGCTCAATTTATATTTGTTTATGTTCCCACTAAGCCTTAGTGTGAGCCATAGAAATAGATTGAAGCGTCCGCGCCTTATATGGAAAAGGCAAAGGCCAATAGATGAGAATGTTGGTAAAATAGATAAAACCAAGCTAGCACATGAAAGCTAAGCTAGGATGCACCGCTCGTGATTGGAATGAGTCGGTTTACTTACTACTTAACATTATTCCTCAATATAAGTTTTTTCAAAACTTGTATGCATATGATTGCTCAATCTCTCTTTAGCGGATTAAAGATTTGGAAGCAAGATGCACAAGAGAAATAAAGTACGATAGCTTAGTATACCATTCATTGTTGCTACTAACCGAGTGTATATGAGAATAAACCTAGTGAGATATACAGTTTGTTTGTATTTTAACACTTGGTATGAACTTTATTATATATACACACACACTCGGATTAAGCTATAAAGCTTTCAATCTGAAATGTTGCAAATGCAAGCCATTCTGTTGAAAAATATATATACACTCTGATTAACCTTTCAATCTGGAATGTTGTAAAGGAACAAATTGTAAAGCTTGGAACTGTTGAAAAAGTAAAATGACAGATGATTTGTTCTAGCAAATAATCCTATCTTATGGTGATTGTTTTTGTTTCTAATGGATAACTCCATGTCGTGGCGTGTTGGATCAAGCCATTCTTAGACAGATGCTTGTTAGCTAGAGAGTTTTTTTAAGCTAGCTCGCTAAAATACATCTGCCCACCTACAAAGATTGTTTGGCAATGCAATAAAGTAGAGAACCATAATTAAAATCATCTAGGCATTTATAAGTTGCAAGTTGATACATTTAGGCATCACTGACTTAATGAGAGCAATAAGAGAGGTTCCAATCTCATCACTTAATAATCAGTTATATGAACTGTGGAAATATTTAAAGAATCTCCCAAAAGGTCAGAAGCACTGATTGCTGAAAGCTGCAAGTTTGGTCGAGAAATTTAGACAAGTGCCTTGTAATCAAAGTCTCCCAAAGGCCAAAAGCATTGGTAGCCTTAGACCATAAAATTGGTTGAGAGTCTTATAAACAAGAGCTTTGTAATCTCAGACGTCAACAACTAGTTTGGCATGGGTTGCATGATTGAGATGAATCCTTACGTGTAATATTGACTCTTGTAGCAAGATGGCTTGGGAAAGTAAAGGAATCAAGATTTATAGGAAAAGTTAAGTTGTTGAAGGCGTAAGTAAGTCTGCGTACTAGATTCATTTTCCTTTTTGAATGTCGCCTACATTCTTATAATGAGTGCTCTCCAATTCAATACACTTTCTTATGAACAATGAATTTTTTGTAAACCCTTACTGGATCAACAATAAATCATAGGGCTCATTAACTTATGTTCACAACTTGTGAACTAGCTTGTGGGAGTGTGATTGAACTAAAGTCACAAGATGTCAAAGGTTAGAAGTAACTTCCTAAAGGAGAATAAGACAATAGGATAAATGGATCAAAAGAAAGAACCTTTTGGCCTAGTGAAGTCTACCAATCAGTGGGAGTATATCACTGAGGAAGGTCCATAGTTTATGCGAGTCACATAAATATATATATCCCTCGCCAATTGGATTTGATGGGCATATTTTTATGTGATTGACTATAATAACATTCCAATATCATCTCTCGCGATTGAAGGGAATAATTATATGCTTCACTAATTTATTGTCTTATATCTCTTCTATGAAAGTTATGATGTCACTTGCATATAATGTAGACAGTTTCATTATAAGACCAGGTGACCAATATTTGAGCAATAAATTGTGATTGGGAAAGATTAATCTTTTACCTTGGTGTAGGATTGATTAACATGTAAAAAGTGATTGTCTTTACACAAAGTTGCTCTTTTGAGAAGATGTAAAAGGTAAATAGGGGTACTCCCTAGAGGTCAGTAACATTAAATATTCACCTTGATGACATAGTAGATTTAGAAGGTTTTTTTGTTAGATAGTGTTGGGAGCCCTGCTCAATGGAGCAGCAAAGGAAATGATCTTATGTAAATCAATCCTTAATCATTAGGTCAAAGGAACCAAAGCGCAAAGCCTGCTTGCTTGAGTATTTCTGTCACAGCCTATAACTAGTTGCTAAACTAACATAACCTTGTATTATCGAGCTACGGGCTTCCCGATAAATAAGGTAGACAGTTTGTTTAGTGGGAGTTATGAAATCTTTCATCTAGCTTTGAGCTTTATGGTGATCAAGACTGCTATTCCCAAACTATCTAGGCAAATAATCATTAATTTACTTTGATAAGTGACAAAAGTTGTGTTGTAATAATGAAATCACTTTCCTTTGTGTCGATAATACATAATGGTTGTCCTCTTTTAAAATGACGTACAAGGTATCACGAGTCTAAGTGTTTGAGGTTGAGTTTTTGAGGCACTACTCCTTGAATTTTCTAGCAAGATTCTAAAGAAGAGCTCTTGAACATTACCCTTAGACACTTTTTGTCTTAATCCTTATTGCCTTTGTCGTAAGTCGGAATGGAAATAACTAGTATGCGTTTCATTTTGAAAGTGTGATTCTTGATAAACACTAGAGTGTTTTAATCACGAAATTGTTTTGCACTTATCTTATAAAGTCAGCTAGGTGTGACTTCTCGCTTGGTGGAAGGCAGGCTAGTACAAGAGCGCACCTAAGACCTTGCAAAGGTTAATCAATTAGTTGATCATGAGGCTGTTATATAGCCATTTATCCTTGTGTGATCCTTAGAGTGTCTTGGTTTTATGGCTCTCTTGGGTGAGTCCATGACTTAGTTTGGTTATTGCATGACTGCTTTTACCAAGGATTACACATTAGCATTGCTGGGCCATGAAAATATTTTTACCAATGTTGTACAAGTATGAGATGATCATAATGCATATGCCTATAAGTCCAAACCTTCATGTGTGCTTATCATGCCCATGATCGAGAATATGAATTTCAAAGTAGGTGATATGCAAGAGTAGTTGATCATCAATTGGATATTCTAACAAGATCTATGCATATAACATGTTTTTCACTGTTTAGTTGCATATATAGATGTTAGTACAAGAACTAGCATATATTACCATGCCCATGATCGAGAACATGGAATTTCAAAGTTGGTGATATGCAAGAGTAGTTGATTATCTGTTGGATATCCAAACAGGATACATGCATACAACATGTTTTTCACTGTTAGTTGCATATATAGACACCAGTACAAGAACTAGCATGTATTACCATGATTTGCATTTCATGGTATATTAGCATGTGCACATGCCAAGACCGGCTCACTCAGATGAGCAATCGCTTCTAGCGCTTGGACAACGAGTAGCGATAAGACAGTTAAGTTGTGGCGCTTTTTAGTGATAGCAAAACTTGAACAACATGTTGCCTTCGTTGGAGCCAAGATGAGGTCTCATAATTTTTCAGGAGATTGAGTGTGGATAAACCTATAGTCCATGTAAGCATGTGATGGAAATCAGATGTGAGATCTCAGTTGAGCACTTATTAGTTAAGAGGCACCACGAGAACTCAGGTTAGCCACTTGATAGCAACTGAACCAAGATCTATACGGTGTTTAAGTAAGAGTTTTGAAATCCGCTCTACGTGAACCACTCCGCCGTAGCATGTCTTCCATACCATATGTGCTGGTCGACCGAGTTAGGTAGTGAGTGAACAGATCTCTGCTTCCTTACCACGTGAGTCCAAAAAGTTACTTTAAACCTCAACTAGTGTCCTTGTGACCTTCGTCGATGTCATAAAGACACAGATTAGTGCTAGCAACTTTACCGTGTTACAGGTGACCATGACTGACTCGGTCTAAAGGAGCAATGCTGGGAAAGCAGCTAGTCTGTATCCGAGTGATAGTAGGGCAAAGCAAAGATATTTTTGATACACATCCAACACTTATATTCACTGGCCGGACAGTTATGTCGCCTTGTTTGCTAGCCACAATTGTGAATATATAATGGCAGCGATTGGGAGTCAAGCATAGCTCTTAGAGGGATTACATATGCTTGGACCGATGCGATCAAAAGATCTGGGGCATTATGAGTCACTTTTTAGCTTCTTTTAGCTGACCTTAACAGGTTTCTAGTATAAATCTCCCAACTTGCAACTGATCTCATCGGTCGCACTGTCCATTAGTCCGTATGAATATGCTCGTTGGCAGAGAAGTGTGGAGAGAATGCATGCAAAAACATCTTCTCGCCATGTGCGAATGAGAGATGTTGGTATTCAGGTCTAGCAGTACGCCCATGTCGGGTCCAACTCATGATTCCGAAAGCCAAAGGGTTTGGAGGTGGTTAATGGTGTAAACACCAAGAATATCATAAGCCTTAGAGATATATTTCATAATAATATATCTTTGCGAGATAATATAAAGGAGATGGGTCTTGGTTGGAAAGAGGGTGAACAAAAATTTAGACCTTCTCCATTGTTCTCCACACCTAGCTAGATTGAGAGAAAAGCCTTTTGGACGGTGGAAACATGGATCAGGCTCATTGATACGTAAAATAGCAACGAGACCATGAGGATTGACATGTATGTAATTTTTCAACTGTATATAATATACGTGTTCATTTGGAAACGCGTATTCGGGATAGCCTCGAATTTTTCCTTCAAAAATATTTTCTTGAAGATCAGTGGATCCTCTTACGGGTTGACAATGAAGACTAGTCTTTTTCGAAGGGCTTTTTACTACCCTTTTGTGGGTTTAATTAATTACAAGGCAAATAGCAGTATTTTATCTATGTTCTCGTTGTTTTTCTTGCTATGGATATGTCTTTTTGGCTTTCATCATGCTTTTGTGATGTTGGTTTTATGTATGCTGAAGAAATCTTGATCTTTGTATCATATTTTCGTTTGAGTCTTGTCTAAATATTTCGTATCAATTGTGATTCTTTTGCTGCTGGGTATTGTGTGTTTATTATTCAATCTTTTGAATGAGAAACTTTTTCTTTTTTAACGATATGGGTTAA
Source organism: Escallonia rubra (assembly GCA_033065855.1). Taxonomy (NCBI): domain Eukaryota; kingdom Viridiplantae; phylum Streptophyta; class Magnoliopsida; order Escalloniales; family Escalloniaceae; genus Escallonia; species Escallonia rubra. The sequence continues at coordinate 91,867 of JAVXUO010003120.1, read as the reverse complement.
TCAGATTTATTTGGAAATACTAGTTGTTGCATAGTATTTCAAACAAACCTGTTGTGATATAAGGTTCAATGGTTTTGTTTAGATCTATGGAGGAAAAACGGGTTGAACTCGTTGGTCGCTGTAGATTATAACTACTAAATTTCTCTAAATACAATACAGTTTCATTTCTTTCCCTTTTTACCTATTATAATGTAATACTCTAAACAGATTGAACATTAGGTGATTGGCTCATTACGCGGGAACATCCAAAGTGTATTTGTGTAGGACTAGTCCGTGTAGTTTATATGTTAGACAACTATATGTAGTTTGCTGTCGGGAAGGGGGGGGGGGGGGGGAGGAGAAAGTTGAGAGCAATTTTGGGATTCTTAAGGTACAGGTTCCTGAGTATCGATGCGTGGCAAGCTGTGCTATTACTTGATATGTTTTATCTAAAGAATCTTAGAGTTCGTACATGAGGTTGAACCTTGGTGCAACGTTAAAGTTGCTCCATTTGACTTGGAGGTCACGCCTTTGAAGGACTGAAACAGTCTCGTCGCACACTAGGGGTAAGGATGTGCACATAATGACCTTCTCCGCAAGGAACCTCGTGTACATGTATTGGACTACCTTCGATTTTGTATATGAGCATGGGAATGAACAATTGACTATCTTTGACTTGTGTACTAGCTATCCTGATTATGTCCTTTGCGCCTTTCGCCTTTAATTCAAGCTAAGAGTCGAAGCCTCCTGCAATCTAGGTTGAAAAAATGTTGTAACACATGATTATCTCAATTGCTTTTTGACTATGGGTGTGCATTGTCTTCAGGGTTACTTTCACTGGTTTGATGCTCCATTGGAAAGATAAATTACATTCAATGCTTCTTAATTCCTATTTCCTTTTGTGTTGGTCTAATGGGTTCCGAAAATATACTTAATTTGATGTTTTTATAATGTACTATACAATACTGATAATTTAGTTGCGGAAGCCCTTAATAACTGAGCATGTTACTTGGCAAACTGGATTTTTTCATGCCTAGATTATTTGGTCGATTGCAGTCTCTTTTACACCGTCACCATGCTCATGGTATGCCATTGTGCTTGGCTTTAATGTTCTTGGTATTTTATTTTTTTTTGGAATAAGTTTTAATGACCTCGGTAATCTATTTTGGTTCTGTGATATAAGAAAAAAATTCGTAGAATATATTGAAGGATTGCACGGTGTTCATAACATGCAGCGGAAGGACTAAAAGCAATCCACCCTTAGATTAAATTATCTGGAAGCAGGTTCTTAATGCAAAAAAATTCTTCGAATATACGAAGACTCTATGTGTATCCACACCGAGTCCAATCCTTGCTATCAACCCTTTGAAAAATAGAATCCTCAAAGAATTTGAAGAAATTTTAAACCAAAATATCCTTTTTGGTTCAAAATTCAAGGACTAGAAATAACACTCATGTGTTATATAACTTCTTTCGGTTGCATTTTCTTTAGAAACGAAATTGCATATTGCATCTTCTTCACAGAAAAATGCAAGAGAACACTCTCTTATATATGTGTGTGTTAGCCACAATTTATGCATTGATACATGCATATCAATAATTAAGCATGTGATTTTCATAATCACCGCCAAATATATTGACATCATCACTACCTAATTAGTTGCTAAATATATTTGTGTATATATTAGCATTTAAATAGGCTGTGATATATATATATATATATATATATATATATATATATATATATATATATGTGTGTGTGTGTGTGTGTGTGTGTGTGTGTGTGTGTGTGTGTGTGTGTGTACTTGCACATATCTCGTCCACAAAATTAGGCTTAATATGTGCGAGTGCATATCGTTGACTATCATGTAATTAGTCTCCTATTCAAAATAGAAACCTTTCCATATAATCACATGTTGACATATATATATATATATATATATATATATATATATATATATATATCAAGTCCTTAATTTTGGGACTTAATTTCAACCGAAAATCCCTCTTATTTCTCTTGAGATATTAACACATATCTTGCCAATATTTATTCCCTATTCGAAAATAGGAATTTCTCAAATTGTCTCCAATATTTATTATACTCTTGGTGCTAGTAAAGAATATAATAATATTTCATTTGAATCAAAAACATATTTATTTTGATAAAATTAAATTCACCAATTTAATCATCAAATAATAAATTAAATGATCCATTAGCAAAGATTAGAACACTCGTTAGTGTGCGACCCCATAGGTTCAATACTAAGCCGGTAGTAAATTAGTCGAACCAATTTACTAATCAAGGTTGGCGTCTAGCAACACTCCTTAACAACCGGATAGCATGAAGTAATATCTTTTACTCTTAAGAACCTCAAGAAGGATATATAATGTTTCCTTCCATCTTTACAGCTCCGGGTTAACCCTAGAATATGGTTTAACTGTCAAATCCCAATAGGTCACCAACTATGTTTCAAGTCAATTATAATCGACTAGTGAATGACGTAAGAAACTCATTTTCTTCATTCATTCATTTGCCCGTGCCAAGGTCTTAATCTAGTCATTATAATTAATGTCATCATAGAGCTCAAACTCATTACCAAAAGTTAATGGATTCCTTCTTGATCAATCATGAATTCTACAAGTATTTAATCATGCCCGAGGATGCTAGTTACCCGATATCCATTCAACTAGCACCCTCGGGCATTAGGTGTCCGGAATCAAAGTACGATAAATATCTTGTTAATTAATATGACGATTTCAGGTCAAAGGAAACTCTTACACCATGTTCCTCATGAGAATATCCTATTGACAGTTTAATGGTAATATTAATCATTAGGAATTCTCAATTGAGTCGATTCGATGATCATATCTCCATATGCATCATCTATATATGTAATTTAGTAAATGAGATCAACTAATCTCCATCCTATAGAGACCATCACATATATATTGATCTATCAAGTTCATCAATGTCCTATTCTTAATGATCCTATGATCAAGAACAATTTAGATTAAATAGTAAAAGATTTGACTCTCACTATCATGATCTTTATCATGATGTCAAGTCTCTAAATTTAATCGAGGACATTATTATATTAGTCAAATTATCAAATAATAAATATGATAATAAGATAACGAATGCTATTTAGTAATCAAAATATACTGATTACAAGGTGTCCAAATCATTACATGAGACATTGGATCTTGGGCATATCAATTCCATCCCCAACATATATTACTTCCGATTGTTGTACGATGAGAATGATGAGAATGTCTGACTTCATTTAATGCAATTCTATTAATGAACAATAATTATTTCCTTGAATTTCCTAGGGTGAAATGGTTACATTCTATATCCTGTCTTTGCCTTGTAGTGAATTGGTCTGTGAGAACATCTTACCAGTTAGATATATGCTTACAAGTCAACCTTTAATTTTTTTTTAAGTTGATCAACTGTTAATATACAATGAATAACGAGAATGTCATGCCGACTTTTTTTAATGTAGAGAAGAAATGCATCTCAACCGGATACCAGTGCAGCTCCTGCCAATGAAGCGGCCGGTGGAAGGAATCATTTTCTTCACCTTGAGTTAATATTGTCAACTGCTGGAGTTGAACCCATGGGTTGACAATCATGAATAGACCGTTATCAGAAACTTATCCGATTACTTGGCCATAAGCTAGTCTCTAGTCTATAATACAAAATGGCTTATAACAGCCATATATGTGGTGCATTGACTTGTATAAATGCCGCTGGCGACAGTCAAACAAGAATCGATCAGATCTATATGGACATGTGCTTTATAATATTCTTATACGGAGTAATAGTTAAGCCAAAATTTTCAGTTTGAAAAGCCAATGCATGCGCTTACGCACGAAATAATTTGGCCAGCAAAGTACCCATTTGGCCATGAGCAGTTGTCGGTACCATGCATGTGGCATAAATACAGAGCTAAATGACACAGGAATCTTAGATTTGCATTTTGCTGCTGCCTTTTGAAATTCTCACATTTCTAAATTAGCCACGAGACTTTTCGATTTCACGGTCTCTTGCAGTTGATACGTATTCGTAGAAAAATGCAAAAAATTTGTGAGAAATTGTCTTCTTGAATGTAATTATCATTAATTTCATCCTCTCATGACCATTTTTGGACGTTCTTATCATGAATTTTTCGGAGCATTATTAACAAATATCACGACTTTGTTACATAAAGTTGCTGCTTCGCATGAGTCCTTGCAGATAAGTACCAAAATAAATTCCAGCCATTAAATACATTAGCAACAGCCATTAGCGGGAATACAGGAATGGATTTGACTAGCTACAATGTCGTAGCTATGAGTTTTGAGAACGAGAAAGTGCAAAACTGGAAGTCGATCTTCTTGCAGTTAAGCCCAAGTATTAACCCAAAATAAATTATTGCTACTATCAGGATTGTAGGAATTTTCTTCTGGTCTTTCATATAGTGACAACCAATGGTCGCTAAATGTTTATAGTGACTTTTTTACTAACACTTTCAGAGACAATTTTTAACAGTATTTTTTAAGCGTGACTAAACAAAAATTCCTTAAAAATATGTAGTGACCATTAATTATCGCTAATTGAGAGGTTAGACATTCAACCTCTATAGCAGTCAAATTTTTTTAGCCAAGAGTAGAAAGAGAGAGAAGGTACATAGAGACTGCAGTAAGAATGCAATCGTATAGAGAGAAAGTCAAAACCGGCAGTGCAACACCGACGTCCCTGCCAATAGGGCCGGGGCAATGTGCAGACCACAAGCATTAATCCATTCCTTTAATAAGTCGTGTTTTTTTAGCAGCTCCTTTTCCTTATCTTCTTTCAAAAGCTTGGAAAAAGTCCATATTTAACCCTCCCCCTCCCAATTTCCGTGTATTGACTTTTTGGTTTGTCAACAACTTGCACCATCTTTAAGCCCCCTCGATCTCCGTGTATATAAAACCTCTAGCTTCTCAACAAACTCATGAAACGCATCTCCAAACTACTAAAGAATCGCATACCATATAATTAATTAGCCCCTCTTGCAATTAAGTCAAAACTTGTAGATCTTGTGCTTCGTTTTGTTTCCTTCAGCTCTTTGAGCATCTCAGACTTCAATTTCTTTCTCTAGCATCTAGTTCTCTTTCTTTCAAAAGCTCAAATCTCTCGGGTTCTTATATCAGCCAGGGTTTAGTTCTAATTCAATCTTCTTGAAATGGAGGAAATCGACGTTCCTTCACATTTTCTGTGTCCAATCTCTATGCAACTCATGAGAGATCCAGTGACGGTTTCTACCGGCATTACTTACGACAGGGCAAGCATAGAGACGTGGTTATTTTCATGCAAGCACAACACTTGTCCTGTAACCAAGCAAGTTTTATCCGACACAGATCCAACCCCAAACCACACCCTTCGACGGTTGATCCAATCCTGGTGCATCATCAACGCCTCGCACGGTGTCGAACGGATTCCAACGCCCAAGCAACCACTCGACAAATCTCAGATCATCAAACTCCTCAACGAGGCCAAGAAGTTCCCACAAACACAGCTCAAATGCCTGCGACGGCTAAGATCAGTGGCGAACGGAAGCGAGCGAAACAAGACGTGTTTGGAAGCCACCGGCGCGGTGGATTTTCTCATTTCGCTAGTGAAGAAGAACTGTAACTCGTCCGAGACAAGAGACGAGGCACTGAAAGTACTTTACCATTTGGAACCGTCAGAAACAGCTTTGAAGAAGCTCCTGGTCAACGATGGCGAATCGGAGTTTGCCATCATCGAGTCCTTAATGCATGCCTTGAAATCCGAGAGCTACGAATCTCGAGCACATGCAATAATGCTATTGAAGTCCATCTTCAAAGTAGCGGATCCTGCGCAACTCATTGCGGTCAAAACCGAGTTTTTCATGGAGGTGGTTCACGTTTTACAAGACAAGATCTCACCACAAGCCTCTAAAGCAGCACTGAAGATTCTAGTGGAGCTTTGTCCTTGGGGACGAAACCGCATCAAGGCAGTTGAAGCGGGGGCAACTTCAGTACTAATCGAGCTTCTGTTAGACACGCCTGAAAAAAGAGCTTGTGAACTTATTCTGATAGTTCTAGATCAGCTGTGCGGCTGCGCGGCAGGGCGAGCGGAGCTGTTGAAACACGGGGCTGGATTGGCGATGGTATCGAAGAAAATACTTAGGGTTTCGCATGTGGCAAGTGATAGAGCAATGAGGATACTGTCTTCGATATCTAGGTTTTCGGCGACTTCTAGGGTTCTGCAAGAGATGTTGCAAGTGGGCGTTGTTTCCAAGTTGTGTTTGGTGCTTCAAGTGGACTGTAGCGCAAAGACCAAAGAGAGGAGTAGGGAAATCCTGAGTTTGCACTCTAGGGTTTGGAAGGGCGCTTCTTGTATTCCATCCAACGTGTTAAGTTCTTATCCATCTCATTGAGGGCTTTGCAATTCTTGTGTATATAATTGGATCCGAGAGAAGGGGAAAATTGGTATATTTGGTATTGACGTATTCTTACTCAAATTCTCCTGTATTTGTCTTCATTCATGGGGAAGTGATCAAGAGAGAGTCATTTGGTGTACCCTTTTAGTATAGGTAAAGCGAGAAAGAGAACGTAAACCATATTCGAAGTGCTAAGGAAAATGAACCCACACTGAAGAAGATATGGCATGTGTGGGAGGACTGTTAAGTTGTCTTATGCTGTACTTTTTACCCCTTTGTAATGGTATCAGAGCTCCATTTTGAAGTTTGCGTGCAATGTGTTTTGTCCCTCTTTATCTTGAGGCCATGCATGTTAACTGTGTCTACCCAGGGCAGATCTCAAGTTTATGACCGCAATCTTATGATCAATCCAGAAATCATTTGAATTCCATTAGTAACGAGGATTCGGAAATATCAAGGAACGTCATTTTTTCTTAAGAGTGCACTAAGAATCATATATTTATGGATCGCCTGAAGGATAAACCGATATACATAATTGAAGAAAGAATACGTGACCTGAGGTACGCTTGAAGAATCTTTTCCATTCTTTGGTTATGTATAGATAGATAGAAATAAAATGATCTCAATTTTAAATATTCACTTAATCTTGTTAGGGAATGGGCATTATTAGCAGAGAGGAAGCAATAAATTGGGGTTTATGGGGACCAATGGTTTTGTATCTGCCTCTTCAGATAATTCAATAGCCTTGCACACTTTAGACCCCTCATAAGGGGGCATAGCTAGGCTGATACTCAATTTGGGCATTGCATGATGTTCAGTTTTAGACCCATTCTAAATCTAAGCTTTACGCCTTTGATATGATTCTTGATACATCGGGAAGGGCAGTATACGCACCTGTGGTGAAGGGAAACATTTCATCACCAGTTCCACAAAAGCTGAAACATTGCATTGTCGGTCTAAAGCTGCAGTTTACCACTCAATATTTTATCGGTTGTTTTGATCGAAGAAGGTTAGACTCGGCCAAAATGTCAATATTCTGGAACTCGGGACGCCAAATGAGAAGTATTCAATCAAGCAGCGCCGTTACCAAACAATATGGAAAGCGATATATTACACCCTTTTTCTTGAGTACGTAAAAGTTGTCGGCCTTCACATTCTGACCCAAAGAGCTGGATAGATGAACTGGACCATTCCAACTTGATATGACCATTAAATGTACCACACCTTCCAAGAAAATGAGATCGGCTTGGTCTTCGTAGTTAACAACCGGTCACTTTTCGAGAAAAAATGTAGCACTGAATTTAAGAGAGTGTTTGGAGTATATTTTAAAGTCGTTATATTTATTTTAAACAGTTTAAAATATGGTTGTGTTGTGATTGAAAAGAAAAGGCATAAGTGTTTTAAATATTTCGCCACAAAAAAAAATGTTTAAAATCATAAACCACACTTCAAAATATGTTTGTGCTTGTTTTATGGTTTGGCTTAATTTAATTGCCCTTTCAACTTCGAGGTTTTTCAAAAACTGCAGCTAAAATTCTGGTGTTTACAATTAGGGTACCAAAAATCCAAACCATTTATTGCAAGCAAAAGATTTTACTAGTGAAATTCAATAATTCCGTTAGTTTCTAACGATATTTCTATCTTTTTCATGTAATATTTTATTCTATTACAGCATTAGTCATATCTTAACCAATTTTAATGGTCGAGGTCGAAACACGTCTCATTGTGGTTTCGATCTTTTTTTCATTCTTTCTTTTTCCTTTTTCTTTTCCTTTCTCTTTTCTACGTCCATTAAAGCCGCCAACCTCCGCGTTGATCCAATGAGCTAGTGTCAGTTTATTAGTGTTCCCAACCTACTTTGGGAACACCCAATGGCCCACCAGAGGTCCCGTTTTTCCCGACAAGTCACCATATTCAACGGTATATTTTTCAACGCTCCCAAGCCGGTCAAACAACCATGCCAAGTCACGTGCATTTTCTCCTTCGAAACAACCTTGGCGTGCCTTCCCTTTAAGGGGGTCGGCCACCTTCCCCCTTTGGGGGTCGGTGTGCCTCCTACCTCTCATGCAGCGCATGCTCTTCCTTGACCTTGCACCAACTCCGCAACGCCCGTTGTCGCCCACGCGCCGATTTCCCGGAGCTCATCGCCACAACGCCCGCTGTCGCCCACGCGCCGACTTCCCGGAGCTCGTCGCCACAACACTAGCCATCTCCACGGTCTCGCGCCGTCTCAACGATGCCCGCTGTCGCCCACGTGCTGACTTCCTGACACTCGTCGCCAGCGGCCATGTGCCGTATCCACGATCGCACGCCATCTCTGCGACGCCCGCGCTCCGAATCCATGGTGTCCGTCGCCCTCGCACCATCTCCGCGACACCCGTCGCCCTCAACCGTGCTCCGTCTCCAACACTCTGTCGCGCCCATGCGCAGCGCCACTGATACAGTCGCGCCCCCTGGCTCTCTGTCACACTACCACCACGCACCTTGCGTTCGTCCATCCATTCACCACACCATGCGCACCTTGCCTTGGTCGTAGAACATGCTTCGACCCACTCTCCGGAGTGTGCAGCATCCCGCGGGAATAGGCGACTCCTTCGGGGCACTATCTCCGTTAGGGAGCTCTAAGTGCTCCGGCATGAAGACTCCTCTTCCGCCAGGTAGACGGTTGCTACCTCTGCCCGTCGGGTAGATGGCTCCTCCGGGATGCTACCTTGACACGCTCCGAGTGCTCCGACACAATGACTCACCCGCGGGGATAGGCGACTCCTTCAGGACACTATCTCGGCCAGGGAGCTTTTCAACGTCCCTTCCGCCAGGTAGACGGCTCTTTCGGGATGCTAACTTGGCCCGCCAGGTAGACAACTTTTCCGGGATACTACCTCGGCCCGCGGAATAAGCGACTCCTCTGGGACACTATCTCCGCAAAGGTGTCTGCGTGACTGGCCTACGTGCTCCGGCACTGGGGGCTGAATCAGCACCCCTAGGGACTATGACCCCCGGGTCACTCCGAGATGGAGCAGGTCTCCGGAGGGCATCACACCTAGTCTGCTTGGCAGTTGGGCATCGGGTCTTCCCCACCACTACCAGGCCTGTGGGACTCTGCAAGGGCTTGGATTTCTAGCTAGATCAAGAGGGTTCTCTAGGCACACCGACGCTGTAGGAGCCACTCTTGCCAAACAGACAGAGCGACGCTGTGAGGAGCAGGCCGAGTGAATATGCGATCCGAAGTCCGCGGAGAACCGATATTTTTAGACCCCTGGTGACGTGTCACTCCTGGGGGATGACACGTGTCAGCTGATGACACATGCACACTTTTCCCTATAAATAAGGGACTTTGGAACTCATTTTAGGGAGAATTCCCTCATTTGACAATTTTACTTTCTCACTCTAGAATCCAAATCCTCTAGAATTCTAGAGAGAGAAACGTAGTTGGACCCTTACATTGGACCGTGACGCCGGACCCTGACGTTGAACCTAAGCATCGGACTTTGACTGTCGTCATATATTCACCCTGCATCGTCGCCCTCGCAGCACTGCCACCCTCAAGCTCTGTCTGGGAAGCCCTTGGTCTCTGTCCTTGCTCCATTACTGTTGTGCCCCACATCAGTATACTCGGCATCTGACTCGAACTGCATTCCTTGTGGCACCTCCACGTCAACTGCGAACCCACTTCCTTGGCATCAATTAGTGCTCAGCTCATGCCGGCACTAGCTCCTCATCCTCCTCCCAACCCAACTTCAACCCAAACATCCATTATTTCACCATCCTCAACCCATCAACACCACTTCAGACAACCACACAACCACTCAAACATATGCCAATCACTGCCAGATCCACTGCCTACACCAACCCACTAACCCGCTTTATTTAATCTACAGCCACCACCACCAACCATTGTAAAGCCCGAAGACCCCAACCCAACCTAATTTAGCCACATCATTATTACCAACCCACCAACACTATTACGAACGACCACCACAACATCCAACAACCACCGCTTGCACGATCCTAACCTCCATTGATCTGCCGCCACCACCACCACCACCAACAACCATTGTAAAGCCCGAAGAGCCCAACCTAACTCCACCCTAATCACCCACCATATCACTCTCATCAACTACCCACCAACACCATTTCAGACGTCCTCATAACCACCGCCAGGTCCACCGTTTGCACCACCCCCGCCTTCCTTGATCTGTCGCCACTACCACGACCTACCATTGTAAGGCCTGAAGAACCCAACCTCACCAGAGGAGAAAGGCATCATCGGTGACAAAAGCCACAGTATCGTGGAGGCAACGGTGGTTGGGGTAGGTAAAGTAGATGGAGACAGAGAAAGGAAAACGAAGAAAATAAATAGAAAAACTTAAGAAGAACCTAATAGATAGAAATGCCCTTAGAAACTAACTGAATTATTGATTCTTGTTAGTAAAATTCTTCGACTGCAATATATGGCAAATGGGAGTTTTGGGTGCCTAATTGTAAGCGTTGGGGTTTTAGCTGTAGTTTTTGGCCAAGAAACCTTAGATCTTACAAGGAAATTAAGCATTATGGTTTTAAACACTTTTGGAGAAACAAGTTTAACTAACAAAAAGACAAGATTATTGTCACGTTCTTTTTTATGTATGTTCGTGTTAGTGTTTCACTATTCTTATTTTGTGCAACCAATTCAAAAGAAAGGGTGAACAAATATTTCGATATAATAGAAAATATGATAATATAGAAAATGGTGAAATAAAACCATAATATAAAACTTTGAAATTTTTGTTAGCAGAAAATAACGAGAAATAACCTCTTTCAATCTCTAATTGTGTTGGAGTGTTGGCTGGTGGAACACCAAGCTCTCGAAGTAAGGATTTGAGTCAAATAATCTCTTTCAATCTCTAATTGTGTTTGACAGCAGCTCGATATATTCAGATTCTGCTGAGGAACTAGCAACCATCGGTTACTTCATGACCAATATAAGAAATTATGATTAAGGAAGACAACAAACTCACTAGTGGAGCAACAGTCATCGATCTTACAAGCCCAAAAGGCATCACAAAAAGGAGCAAAAGAAAGATTAGAGGTGAAGATCGGAGTACCTACGGAAGCATGCCTTTGATCGCTCATTACCCAACTTGTTTTACGGTCTGCTTTAGTTGTCGTCTTGCTATCGAACCTGTTGAAATTCTGTCTCGCTGGAAAAAGTGGCTACTAGAATTACTTATATAATTTCATAGATCAAGAACCAAGGGCACTCTTGCACACCCACTAATTTTAGGGTGATAATTTTGTTGATGGATGATCTATTGCCTTGGAGATAGATCGACACATTTGTAGGGAGTGGATAGGTGCGTGAACCAACACATCCGTTCCTCCGTAACCTTTCAGCAAGTCACATAACTGACTTGTTTTTGGAGCCCCTGTGGCCGCACATGGGTCAGATCCGAATCGAATTTGGACCCAGATTTCCTACATCTCTCACTGGGATATAGTGGGCACTAATGGTTATACATCTCGTATAAACAATCACATCAAATTCTCCTCAAACTGGTTAATGATCCGTGCGACCTACAAGTACCTATAAACAAAGGTGGCAGGCCTATATCAAGTCTCTATCAAACTTACATGGGGACATGCCTTAAGATAAGAAGGGAAAAACTCGTCTTTGCCCCCAAAAACTTAGCCATATTAGATTGAGCATTTCTAATCCCTCGAGAGTCGAAATGCAGAACATGCTCAACCTCTCACTACGATAATGTGCTCATGTTCAATTTTTCAAATGTATGTATGTGTGTGTATGTGTGTGCGCGCGCACGCGCGCGTGTGAAAGTGATGGCCATCAATGAGCATCAAACACGGTATCTATACAAGAATGTGTTGTTAAATATGTTTTTCCTTGGCTCTCATGCCACTTAGCTTTGGTTTAACTGCTTTTCTAGAAATGTCCCTCTAAAACGCATCAATTATGGCAATACATAATGTCACGACCCGAACCCACGGGTGAGCCCTTGAACCAGGTCCGTGACCGACTGTAAGCCTATTAGGCTCCCACCAAGGGCTCTGCCAGGCCTTACTCACTAAAACCAATACAACTACAGGGGAAATTGAATCTTATACAACTCCAAAAGTACAAACTTCAGTTCTAATCTTAATACAAATAGACATATTATCAACAATTATGAAATTGTCTCTAATGGCAACAACTACTCTACTTGAAACCCAAGTACAACTCCATATATAACTGCATGCCTAAACTCATTACAACCTTCTTACGGTAACACCTAGGTTAGGATTAAACGTCATCTAGTGTAGTTTCTGGAGCACCACTCTTAACTCTAATCCCACTCTCGTCATCCTCGCCTTACTTTTTAACATGAAATGATAAGTAAGGAATGAGCTTTCGCGTGCTCAGTAAGTAACCAGTGATTCAACTAGTTGGACCATAGCACATCAAAGTAATAACTTAGTTTACAATTTAGCAATTTTACAAGATGAAATCATGGAGTAAATAATCACTTCTATAAGAAATCATTCTGAAAAACATAATAGAGTAAAGGGAATAAATCTGAGGGCATAAAAATCAATTAATACAAAAAAGTCATCTCAAAACTATTCCAATCAAACACCGGCTCAAACGATATGCTGCGATCAACGTTTGGTCCCATTGGCGTACACCGTCCCACCGACTTGGACCCAGAATCCCTTCTTGGGATAATAATCACTGTGGAAGCAGGAGCGACCACTTAAAATAGTAATGCGCATAATGTCAACGTACAACTCCCCGTTGACCAGGGTCCACAATCTAAATTTCTCCCGTTAGATATGGGGCACATCAATCGAGTAAGCAAAAACCACCTTTCCGTTTATCACAATATAAACCTTCAATCACTAATGGTCAAACCATCTCATAACATATCAATAGTCTTCCAAAAAATTTCATAATCACAATATATCAACCAAAACAGCTCATTTGCACCAAGCGCTTCAAATCCAAAATCCATTACAACTTCAAACAAAATATTATATATATGCTGGTCCGATTTTTAACGAGAAATTAAGCATCACCGCAAGCTTTTTGAAAAAATTATTTTCTCCAAGGCAACAGTAGGTAAATGTAGCCAAAATAGTTCATAACCGATAAACAATGCTTATAAAAAATAAATAACACATATGCTTTACAGAAAACTAGTTAAATCAGCAAGTCACTTATAGAACCGTTAACTAAATCCGGAAGTTTTTCTCTTAATCTGATCTCAGTTGCCTTCTACCGTACCTAAACAAATGAAGCAGCAATAAATCAATTCTCGACACTCAACTATGTGTTTTCACTCAGTTTGCCACCGGTGTCAAAAATTACAAAATCACCGCCAAGATTTGGTAAAATTACCCAAACACCCCCTCTCATATCTAAATCACCAAAACAGCCTACTTGTAAGTAAAATCATCAAAATAACCTTATCGTATGTGAATTTATCAAAACATCCCTCTAGTGGGTAAAATTACCAAAACACCCCCTCTCAGGTGTAAAATTATCAAAACACTCCCCGGTTGCCTTCGCACTGGAAAATTTTCAAAAAAAAAAAAAAACACTTTAAAACACCTTTTTAAGCAACCTAAAATCATTTGTTGGGCTAAAAAGTATTTCAGAAAAATTTCGCTCGAAAAACCTGAACTGGTGTTCGGACCGAGAGTTCAGAAACTGGTTCCGCTAAAAATAACTATCGAGCTCAGAATGGCACGAGATTTTAGAAAATGAAATATCTCAGTAAGATAAGATTCTCCTAAAATTTTCAAATTAAAATAACTTGCTTTGACATACTAAATATAATCGAAAACCATTTTTCACCGATACACTAATTTAGCATACTTCGCTAATACAGAAAATTCCCAAAAAAAAAAATTACAGTGTAGATCTAGTAAAACTAATACGGATCACTTTATATCACTTGGTCAAAATCAGCTTAGAAATTATCTTTAAAAATCATTTAGTAAACTGTTGTAATACGTGATATCCAATCGAACGTTACACGACCAATAGTGCTAAAAATAGCAAACGACATTAAAAACACTCGAATCTTTAGAAAACGCACTATCTTATCTACATAAGATTACTCTAAAATTTTCAGAATTTAATAACTTAAGTTACTAATAGTAAAAGTTTTTAGCGACACTTTTGAGTTCACTCCTTTATTACCCTAACTAATTTTACTATTCATTCCCAGCTTCTTCTTCCTCTCGGCAGCCCTGTTTTCCATGTTATAAACATATACACAATCCTACAGTCACACAACCACACTACTACCCACCTAAACATACACTAAAACACCTACATCCACACTAATACATCTACAACACACACACATATACACCTTATATACACACAATTACACCACACCCGAAAAACCCACGAACCAAAACACACACACCCGTACACACAGCACACCCATACACACTAAAACACACATCAAAACACACACAAACTAAGCCCACAACAACCACTAAATTCACCTATACACACTAAAATTACACAACTAAAATAAAAAGGAAAGATTACCTTTCAAAAATTTCTCCAATTTTTCCTTTTCTTCTTTCCTCTCTCTTTCTCCTTTCTTTGTTTCCTTTCCTCTTCTTCTTTTCTTTTCCTTCTTTTCCTTTCTTTCTTCCTCTTCTGTTTTCTTCCTCTTTTCTTCTCTCTTGCCCGAAACAATTGGGCTAGTCACCTCTTAGGCAAGAGGTGGCAACCATTCCCCAGACACAACCCATGCATGCACACGTGCACTATATTTTTAAAATTTGTAAATTAAACCCCAAACTTTATATAATTACACTTAACCCCAAATTTATTCTAATCTCTATTAATTTTATTAGATGTCACTAAAAATATATATTATCACTCATTTTATTATTTTTCATCACTAAAAAAATATATAATTTAAATTTATGCCCCCAAAAGTTTTTAAAATTACATTTTGACCCCACAATCGTTTTAAGCTCCCATACTCTACTAGTACCCGAACATTGCTCAAAATTAATGCCCGTTTATTTTTTGGATCACGAATAATTATTTTAAGGCCTAATCCCGAAATTGTACTATCAAGTTTACCCTAAGTACAAATTTAGTACCCAAGTTTGAAGGTGTGCCAAAGAAGTACCCAACTTTTAAAAAGTGTACCAAATCAGTACCTAAGCTGACGGAGCACGGATGCCGTTAAAAAGTCAGAGGGGTAGGACTGTCATTATTAAAAAAAAAATTACTTAAAAAGTTCAGGTACGGATTTGGTACAGTTTACTTTTCATAGGTACTCCCTTGGTACGGTTTACTTTTACTACTTTTTCTTTTCACAACCGTTCGATGTAGCACTATCTTAACCGTTTGATTATTTTATCTTCCTTAATTAATCAATAAAAACTCTCTCTCTCGATCTCTCTCTCTCTCTCTCTCTCTCTCTCTCTCTCTCTCCCTCTCCTTATCCCTCTCCCTCTCCCTATGAACTCAACAACTTCACATCTTCTACATCCATCTGCACCAATCCCTATTTCTGCTGCTACTCCTTAGACATGGCTGCAGTAACAATGGCCCTCTCTTCCACATCTTTTGCCGGAAATACGGTGCAAATTACTCCAACAACCTCAGAGATCACCGGCAATGGAAGAGTCATAATCATGAATCTAATCGCCGTTCCATAGTCAATACGACAAAATCAATACCACAAAACCCCTTTTCACAATCAATACCACAAAATCAATTCTACGCCATAGTCATGAATCTAATCGCCGACGAAAATCGAACGACCATTGAGATTGAAATGAGGATGTCCTCTGACGGTGGGTTGTGCTTAGGTGGCAAGGCAATTTGATTGAAGACCCACGTTGATAGCTTATAGTGGATGTCGCCAGTGATTGCAGATTTCGGTGATGGTGGATGAATATCGAAAATTGCCATTTTGGCTTACCGTGAAATTTATCTGATTAAAGGTCGTGGTGGTGACAGGAGATGATGAATACCATGTGATGGTCACAGAGTACGGTCTCCACGACAATCGTCGGTGGCCGTTGGAGCGAAAGAACGGAGACATGTTCATGGAAGTGACGATGGCGGCGCAATTGGTAACAGCAGGTGCTGCTTGCGGATTGCATGCCTTAAGTGGTGTGCGGAGGACTTGGATGGTGCTTCCGGTGAAGGGCATGGCCGGAATTCATTGTCGGTGGCCGTTTGTGTGGCCGGTAATAGCTGCCAGACCAAGGCGCCACCACTCATTCTAGGGCCTGCTGTCCTCAGTTTCTCTCTATACTGCTCTTATCTCTTTTCTGTCTTCTATCTCACTTTCTCTCTTTTTTTTCTCCTTTATTTTGTTTTGCTTATATACAAACAATTATTCATTTAATTGCTTAAAAAGGTTCCTTCTTTATATCCCCGACTCTCTCTCTATCATTTCAAATTTTCCTTCTATTGTTTTTTTTTAACATTGCTCAGTTAATCGTCGCTGAAGGACTCTAATAAATAAATTATCGCATTGTATATTTTACATCGCCAAAGGTCCTAAATGATTCTGCTCATAATAATTGTCGCTAAAATTTTAAAATAATCACTTAGAAAAATACTACTACTAAAGTAGAAAGCTAATTCATGGGAACAAATCTAGACCTAGGTTTTGGGGTGTTACAGAGATAGAGAGAGAGAGAGAGTTTTTAATGATTAAATAAGGAAGATAAAATAATCAAACGGTTAAGATAGTGCCCCATCGAACGACTAAGACAAGAAAAAGTAGTAAAAGTAGTAAAAGTAAACCGTACCAAAGGAGTACCTATGAAAAATAAACTGTACCAAATTAGTACCTGAACTTTTTAAGTAAAAACACCTCCGTCAGTTTAGGTACTAATTTGATACGCGTTTAAAAAGTTGGGTACTTCTTTGGCACACCTTCAAACTTGGGTACTAAAGTTGTACTTGGGATAAACTTGAGGGTACAGTTTTAGGATTAAGCCTTATTTTAAATAGCTCGAAAAGTGCGGGATGTTACACGTAACATACTAAAGTAACAACAACAAAGCTCAACTTTATAACAAAGTTTAAGGTTTTCATAGGGCACAATAAGGTCAATACAATGGTCTTTAGAGCTCACTTAGTGAGTGAGAGCAAACCTATCCTGCGAAGGGTCCTCATGCCAGAGCACTGCGAGCGGAGCTCCTCGGAATGTTGCATGCTCTAGAGAGTGAGTCAAAGCATGTTCCACGTCCAAGGCGAGGGCGCATGGTATGGTGAATAGACGGACTAACACCGGGGGACGTGGTCATGTGCAAAAGAGCCGGGGGGCTCGACTATATTAGTAGCGCGACGGTTTGTGTGGTGCCCGGGGGCATATGTAACATGAAAGTGGCACATGAGCGTGTCAAGGGTGTCATGGAATAGAGCATCGTGCCGTGGCACATGTCATAGAAGCGGTGCACGGGCGCGACAAGGGGCATGCGAGCAAGAACGGCGCACAGGGGTTGCAACGTCTGTCACGGAAGTAGGCGTCGCGCTGGGGGCACGTGGCGCAAGAACAACGCATGGGCTCGGCGAAGCGAGTTGTGGAGTCGGTGCGCAGACGTTGCAGAGTCAGCGCACTGGCGAAGGCGGCCGTCGCGGAGTAAGGATTTCTCCAAGGGATTGGTGAGGCCAACCTCGATGCATTGAGGAGGCCAACCCCCATAGCTTGGGGAGGCCAACCCCCCAATGGGCTTGGGGAGGCCGACCTCCCTATGGGGATGGGGAGGTCGGCCCCCTGTGGGGAATGGGGAAGCTTGACCCCCAAGCTTTGGGTTGGCCGACCCCCTAAAGGGAATGGGAAGTCGACCCCCATAGCTTGGGGAGGCCGACCCCTCTATGGGGTTGGGGAGGCCGACTCCAATCTTTGAACACATGTCAAAAATTTTGAAAGCCAAAGCCCCCGAAGGGAGAATGCATACTTGATTTAAGAAAAAGTGCAAGCGTCTTAGCAAATGAGAAAATTTGCATTACTTAGCAGAGAAGAAACATGCATTGCTTCACGGAGAAGAAACTGCGTTGCTTAGCGGAAAAGAAACATATAAAAAGAAATAGAAGAAAAGGCACGTAATTTGAGCGTGCACATCACTTTGACCAAGTTACAGGCGTCGAAAATTGACCGTTGACAATGTTGACAAGTCATGAAAAATGAGACTCACGGTGAGTCCATGGGTGTGGCCAGGATAGGTTGGGAACAAGTTCTAAATCTATGACGATAAAAAATAAAAACCAAAAGTTCGGAACATAAGGGGGGTAACATAACCCCTATTAACTTAAAAACGAAGTACACGTAATGGGATTGTGACACAGCCAACTCCTATCAATTCAAGGCTATAATTAACTACATAAATGAATGATGGAGAGTTTTCTTTTTCTTTTCTTTTTTTCTGGTTTTTGGTAGCGGCCATCATCAACGATGAGGGTCAATACTCTCAATATACTAGTCAAATCAGTTTGAGTGCTTAACAGAGACAGCTAGGTTTTTAACATAAAAGAAAACAAAAAACAACATTTCAATGCTTAATAGAGAACAATTATTTGAGAGCAAATGTCATAGTCTTTATATAGTCAATTTACAAAATTTATTACAAAATTTGTTACTTTTACATTTTTTAAGGAACCAGTACAAAACTGAATATCTCGACCGGTACAAGGCCATGTTTGACGCTTATTTTTTTCTAATTTTTTTTCAGTTTTGAAAATTGGAAAAAAAAAAAGCGCATTTGGTAACCATATTTTTTTTCCTTCTCCAATTTATAAAACTAGTTTTTAAACTGAGGAGTAAAAAAAAAAACTCCAAAAACTGGTTTTTTTTTTTAGACCACCACCTCCCACCGCCGGCTGCCACATCAGGCAACCACCGCTGGTGGCTTGCCGGCAGTCGCCGGAGGTTGCCACCGACGACTACCGGAAAAAACCGTCGGTAGCCACCGTCGACCACCACTACGCCCCACCACCGCCACCGCAAACCACCACAAAAAAAAACTCAAAATAAAAACTGGGTTATCAAACACAAAAAAAAAAAACTCGAAATAAAATTGGGTTATCAAACACCCACTTGTTTTTGTAAAAAAAAAAATTTAAGCTGCTCTTCAATTTTTTCAATTTAAAAACTGAAAACCAAAAAAAATATTTGTCAAACAGAGCCAATACATTTTTTAAAGAACCGGTACAAAACTGAATATCTCGACCGGTACAAGTTTTCGACCGGTACAGAGCGGTATTTTGACCGGTACAAAAGATTGTGGCTATACAGAATGAGGAGGGAGCACAAGTGAATGGTACAAAGGAAGTTCATAGAGTTACAATTAAATATTCCTCAGAATTTTTAGGAAAATCTGTACCCCCCAAGCCCCACATGCAAGAAAGATTAACTGAGTGTATAACCAAGTTCATCTCAGTGGAGGATCAGACCATGCTTAGTGAAGCTGTAACAGCAAGGGAGGTCAAAGAGGCTATGTTTGTCTTAAAACCTAATAAGGCACCAGGGCCTGATTGGTACAAAGCTGAGTTCTTTAAGACAAATTAGGAAGTAGTGGGGAAAACAGTAACTGATGCAATCTTACAAATGCTTAACAGAAGGAAGGGGATCAAATTCTTCAACAGTACTTTGCTAACCTTGATTCCTAAGACATCTTCTCCCAATACTATGAAGGACTTTAGACCTATTGCATGCTGCAATGTGGTCTATAAGTGCCTCTTAAAGATTCTTTGTGCTAGGATAAAAAAGGTTATCCCTGCTTTGATGAGCTTGAATCAATCTGCCTTTGTGGCTAGCAGGCAGATAGCTGATAATATCTTGCTTATGCAAGAGCTACTAAAGAATTATCATAAAGAAGACGGTGCACCAAGATGTGTGATGAAGGTGGACTTACAGAAAGCTTATGACACTGTGGGATGGGATTTCCTTAAAGCTGTAATGGAGGCCATGAGATTCCCAGAGAGTTTTGTGGAATAGGTCATGCAATATGTTATGACAACCAGATTCTCAATAAATCTCAATGGTAATGTGGATCGATTTTTTGTAAGTGCAAGGGGTTTAAGACAATGAGACCATATCTCTCCCTATTTGTTTATTTTGGTAATGGAGGCTTTCTCAGGCATCATGAACTCTTATGCTCAACTTCCAGCCTATGAATACCATCCAAAATGTAAAGAGCTGTAAATTCACCATTTATTTTTTGCAGATAACTTATTCCTAATGGCTAAAGCAGATCAAAGGTCATTGAGAATGATCAAACAAGCATTAGAGGAATTCAAGATATTATCAGGTTTATCACCAAAGTTGACAAAGAGCTCTATCTTTTTAGCAGGAGTAACTAGTCAACTAGCTACAGCTTTGGCAGAGATATAGTGGGATTTCATATTGGGAACTTCCCAGTCACTTACTTAGGAGTCCCATTAATCTCAACAAAGCTAAGCTACAAGGATTGCTCAGCACTAGTGGAGAAGGTCACAGCAAGGATATCTAGCTGGATTACAAAGACATTGTCATATGCAGGCAGAGTTCAATTGGCAGTTGCAGTGTTATGTAGCATGCAAGTTTACTGGTGCTTTATATTCGTATTACCAAAAAGAATAATCAAGTTGATTGAGAAAAAGATCAGAGCATTTATCTGGATAGGAAAAAATACTAAATGTAGTGGGGCTAAGGTAGCTTGGAGAGATGTGTCTATGCCTAAGAAGGAAGGGGGTTTAGGAATCAAAAGGCTAGAAGAATGGAACACAACAGCTGTATGCAAGCATCTCTGGGATTTAGCACACAAAAAAGACTCTTTATGGGTTAAATGGTGTCACATGTACATAATAAAAGATCAGTATTTGTGGACTTTTAAGCCTCTTGCAGTGATTTCTTGGACATGGTGTAAATTGCTGAAACTAAGAGAGAAATGCAGCAAGTTGATCTTGTATAAAGTGGGGGATGGTAGGAGCACTAGGTTGTGGAGAGATAGATTGCTAATTGAGAGCCCATTGATTGAACAATTTGGACCAAGGGCTATATAGGATTCTGACCTACAAAGTAATGCTAAAGTGGCTGATATCATTCAAAATGATGTTTGGCAGCCTCTGATGAACAGGTCAAGTGAGTTAAGGTGTATCAATTCCTTAATAAGTGCTTTACCAAGTCGAAATACAATTGTTTCTGATCAAGTAACATGGAGATTAAATACAAATGGTGTGTTTACCAAAAAATCAGCTTGGGAGGAATTGAGAACTCATGGCAGCTATGATCCTTTATGGAGTTTCATCTGGTTTACAGGAAACATTCTTAAATGCTCAATTATGTTATGGATAACCTGTAAAGGGGGGCTAAGGACACGACAGAAGCTGAAACAGTGGAAAATTATTCAAGAAGACACATGTGTTTTATGTATGCAGCATAGAGAGAATGAAGACCATCTTTTTACAAAATGCAAGTTTGCAGTAGAACTGTGGCAGATTGGATTTGGAAACTTGAAGGAACAACATGCATTACAATCATGAGAGGAGTTTATATCTAAAGCTGCATGCAAATTCAAGGGGAAGAGTTTACATGCTAAACTAGGGAAGCTAATGGTGGCAGCCACAGTTTATAGAATCTGGCAAGAAAGGAATTCAAGAATTTTTGAAGGGAAGACGGCAACTGTACAGGGATGTATGTATGTCATTAAGCAATGGATGAAATATAGAACTCAGAGTTGGAAGAGGGAAAAGAAATCACAGAGGAATGAAGATATGTGATATGCTTGGGAGCTAGAACCAACATTTCTGTTAGAACAGGGTGTGAATTAGTACATAGAAAGAAAGATTATGATGTAAAGATATAAAGAAAGTGGTATATGTGCTTTAAAGGAATACAAAGGACTTTTCATTCAAAAAAAAAACACTCTAAATTCTTTTATACCAATCAAAGTCTCTGAAACTTCTAGTTCATAATATTTACTTAGTTTTGATTTTCTTTATACCTGAAATCTTTGATCATATTATTTAGTCTATATGATGTACTGCTTTACACACATGTGCGCGAGTGCGCACACGCATACACACAAAACAACTTATTCTTGAACCTGAAAACGTTATTATTGAATAAATAACTTATTCTTACATAAGAATTTGAGAATGAGATCATTGAAAAAGGGAATAATCTTGGAAAATGTAATTCAATTGAATAAGCTATTTAGTTTATTTGAAAATTAACATATTTCAAGCTATATAGGATAAACAATTTATTCTAGAGGAGCTGTAAGCAACAAAAAAAAAAAATGTTTATATTTTGTTAGTTAGCCAATGAATGAATATTACAAATATATATTATTGATGAAATTTTTGAAACGGTACCGGTACGGTACGTACCATCTTATGAAAAAAAACGGTACACACTTCGGTACGGTATTTATAATTATGGCAAGTGTAGAAAAGAAAAAACTCTCCCTATTGACTTGACTCAGTATAATGCATTAATTTAAGAATTTTGAATTGTAAAAAAGGATAAGCGATGAGAACTAGATAAACATCTATTTTGGTTGGTCTACAACAAAATATCCTCCATATATGACATCGTTTAAGAATAAACCTCTCTGAAGAACAACTATCCTTGGAAGTTTGGTCCAATTCCCAATCCCTCCATCGTGAAAAGGAAAGTGTTGTAGCGGTCTACTGTAATTCAAAATATTGCACTGAAAACTCCTTGTACTTAAAATGGACAAAATTTTGCTTTACGTCTCTGATTTTAGCAGCTGAGCAATCCTTTTTTCCCACCAAAGTAAAGGAAATTTTTTAAGGTGGAAGGAGAAAGTGCAAAATGCAAGCCTAAATTGGAAGAGGTACAAGTGTAGCTAGCAGCATTTGTTTGGGCCAGTCAATTTAGCGACAATGACCCTCACAGCTCCATCCATGATTCCTATATATGTCTTATACACTATACATGGTAACCAGTCACAATCAATTATACCATCTCGAGTTTAATTAGATTAGTTACTGATACAGCTGGTAGATCGAAAATGAGGCCTTGTATTTGGTTCTTACTGCCGCGCTTGCGCTTGCACTTGCAATTACGTGCGTATGTTATACTCACGGAAGGATTTGACCATTTTTAGGAGGCACGTCCAGATTTTGACGTAAGATAGTTGGTGCACCTGGTCTGGTGCTAATGTGTATACATTGTTCTGTACATAGTACTAACATACATTCAACAGCCACGGGCAATAAATATGTTGGGGACAACAAGACAACCAACACCTGCAAGTACAGATAACACGAAACCCACAATATTTGTACCCTTCTTCGGTCGTCCTCAGCTACACGAGTTCAAGTGCCGTCGCTTGGTATTACACGCTTCAATGTGTGGAAGACTGTTGAAATGGTTGAGCAGCCATACATGCAAGTAATCTGAAGAAGACAAAGAAAAAGTTCATGAACAGGCAACATTAGTTTTGTATGACTTCCAAAATAGCCTACGAAATTCTTTCGCTTCTTCCCCTGCTTCCTATCAGTCAGACGGGCATATTTTTCTGAGTAAACATCGTTGAGCAGGAAAAAATTTGGTTGCTACCCCGGTTAGAGGAATCTTCCTCCTACTCCTTATATAGCGACAATCAATCGTCTCTAAATGTCTCTAGTGACTTTTATTTAGTGACGTTAAAAAAGTACTACTAATAGTTGTCGTTGAAAGTGTTAGAAAAAAAGTCACTAGAAACATTTAGTGACTATTAATTGTCACTATACGTGGGGTTGGAAGAAGATTAATCCTACAATCCGGGTAGGAGACAAAGTTTCTTCTTCAGCATTTGCAGGATGTTTCATATACAGTTAGCGTGCACCTACCCAAGCATATTACCTTGGTTTTGACTTGCGTGTTTCTTGCAGTTGGCGAAGAACCACGTCTGCTTCCATGCATGAACGGAGAAAGGCATCCGTTCAAATAGCGAGCTTGCTTGCATATAGATTTTTTTTGTATCGGCTGACGTAGAACTTGACAATCTTTCAAGCTGAGAATTTGTGCTTAACCCAACATTGGTGTTTACGAGAGATGTGCCTCAGACAATTTGATACAAGTTGTAGATGTTGACCAAAAATTCATCATGTAAACAAAGTCCAGCTTTAGGGATTGAAGCCCTCCTAATATATGCAGAGCTCGATGAGATGTTGAGGTGAAGTATAAAACCTTTTAGACGTGCTTAGTTATCCTGTGTTTGAATGGCGTTTAAAAATCAATCCTTTGTCCCGTACTTTGTCCAGGCTCGCCTACATAAGGTTGAAATTTTAGTCAGCGCACTCTTGGCTTTAGACGTCAGGCTTAAAGAAAATGTTGGCATGACCTCCTTTATAAACCCAACACAACTTAGGAAGCCATTTCTATAACAATATACACATATATAGACGAAAACATATCCTTCTCAAACTGACCATCACTGTAACTTCAAGCATATCAACTTACAAATCACACGCACGCGGAGAGCACATTTTTGTAACACAAACCTTGATATTTGCCGAAGGTCAAATAGTTCAGCACTCAGTCTTCCATATATAGAAGGCAATCATGGAAGTAAGAAAATGATTGGTATAGCGGAGAAGATTTTTACAACAAAGAAGTAAGCAGTTTTCAGATATACATAACGTACAACCTGCAGCCCGCGAAGAAATTAAAGGCTTTTATATATATATGCAAGGTTCGTACTTGCGCCCTAGGGCCTTTGATAGACTGAAAAAAGCACTCCGCGAATGATAAAAACTGAAGGAATGTGCAAAAGAAAATCGAAAATAGATAATTTCCCACCCTCTTCATATGTTTTGTAGACGGTGACAGAGGTGACCAAGACAAATGATCATTCAAACTCACATACTTATGGATCAGAAGGAGAACATAGAAATATCTTAAAAAGAACATACAATACAACTCAAAATTTTATCTCTTTACTTCTTCTTGCTCCCTCGTATATAATACTAGATGACCAGACTACCTGGCTTTATATAGTACTATCAAATGCAACTTCTAAACAGGAAATAACATCACCAACTCCACTACACACACAATTACTCGACCACTACTCGACTTTGTAAACTCGCTAAAAGTACACTTGCAACATTATATGTACCACTGACAAACTACTAACAGTTTATTTTACTAACAGTAAATAAATCAAGTTTATTTTTCAACACACCGCTTTAAACTTGATTCATAGCTCCAAGTAGTTTTGATCATTGAGAGGCCTGGTAAAGGTTCAACCATTGCTTCATATCCCGTGCATTCGAGAGCAACGTAGCCATCTCTTTTGATGTACAAAGCACGTGGATCATCTTCATGTTGAATTTTTCATCTTTCTTCAATACTTAAGTGAATATTGGACCTTGAACATTAGCTTGAGACGTTACCTTATCCCGAATGAGCAATCTCTGCAAGTCTTGGTGCTGTAAAAATTAAGTGTGCAACTTGAGCTGGGCAACCCGTGCCAGCCCGGAGAAATATGAGCATTGACTTACTTTTATAGTGACTGTGGCAGACGTAGGTACAAACTTTTGAGCCCGTAAAAAATATGGGTTAGACATGGGCAAAGGTTTTTAAAGGTCAGTAAGCCCGTCGGAAACCTAGCCCGTCCAACTTCTATATAATATAAATTGTTTACACGATTTTATGTATACAAGGTATGTGTTTTTTTTTTCTTTAAAATCCTCTGGTTTGGAAACTTTTGAAGACTTCTTTTTACTATTTTGTCTCTTGTTGTAAGATTAGACTTCTTAAAATTGTTTCTCTAAGACTCTTGTCTTTTTCTTTCATTATGTTCTAAAACTTTGTTTCTATGCTTATATTTAAACCGATTTTGAAGTTTCACATTATAATGGCTAATTAGTAGACTTCGATGTTAAATGACACCTAGAGATTTACATCTGGGATTTGGAATGACACCTAGAGATTTATTCCACTATTAGAAAAGATGTTCTTTCGACAGTTTTCTATATTCTTAAACTTGAAGGATGTAAAAAATATTGCCTCTAAACAAACTTTACAAGATAGAAAGATTTATTATTATCTTTCAATATTAAAATAGAATTCATTAAAGGGGAAATTATTCTCTCCTTGACTCCTTAACTCAGTGAATTTTTGCAAGGAAAATGAAGTTCAGACCTCATTAATTCTTTGCTAGCAGAACGGACTACCAGAGAGAGAGTCAATTCGGCCCAATGAAATCGATATCTTTTACATCTAAGACATATATTTCAGAAACGTCACCATGCTAATCAAGGGATGATTTAGCTAAATATCCTCCCCATCCTAGACTATAGAAGTTCTCACAATTGATGACACGTGCGCGCACACACATATTTACGAATGCATACATTAATATAATTATCTCAATTGTAACATCATTTTTCTTTAAATCTAATACGCTATTCTCAGTTTCGTGATATATGAAACTCATGTCAGAAAGAGGTTTTTAAGAATACAACAGTCAAAATTGTCAAATTGAGTCCTAATAAGCTCTTATATTGATTATGTTGAGTTTTAGAGTGATTGTAATTACTTTTTAGGTTATGTAAAGCTTACAAATATAACCCTCGCCATTCCTGGAAATCTAATTAAACTTAAAAATGAGGACCTTATTCAAAAAAGGAATTTATAAATCTTGTAAGTTGTTTATATTATAATTGTAAAATATATTTTTTTTTCTTCTAAATCTAATAGTCAATTTTTGTTTTTCATGTATATAAATTTTTATATTCATATTAGTGAGTGATATTAAGAAAGCATAGTCAAGATTAAGTCATAATAAGTTGATATGTACATTTGTTAGTTAGAGTTTTAAAATGTTAAGAAATATTTCTGAAATTAAATAAGTCAAACTAATATGAAAATTAACTTATCAATGAATAAAGACACCATCCAAGATAATGTTGGAGACCTTTAGTTACATTTTTACAATTAGTCCATTCAACATTGAAAACATAATATGAATGTAATGATGTTTTCGTCAAAGAGGAGCTGATGTGTCGCGTAAAGAAATTATTTTTTAGTTTATTTGTGTTTCTCGCTTAGGTTAATAAAATAAAATATACTTCAACTTTTATTACGTTACACACTACGAGTTTATAAGCAATTATTGCCGTCCCATCGTCCATGACACCCAAGATCCGTGGTGGACTTACCAAGGTTTTTATGAAAGACCCCAAAAGTAAAAACTTCAGCCGGAGAAAGGAGTCATGCAACAGACCAAAACAAGGAGCTGTGCCAAGCATGGGGGCTGGATACACACATAATATTGCTAGACTAATGTACCTATTGTAGTGTAGATACTATGAAAAGTGTGTATAGATTGAAAAAGTTGTACATGATTTGAGTTTAATGAATACAAAGGACCTTTGACCCAAAAAAAAAAAAAAAGTGGAAACTTGTTCCGTAAGTAATGAATTTTGTCCATAAATTCATCCCTCTTCTTTCGTGTTTCATTTCTTCTACTTTCTTTTTCTTCTTTTGTTTATATGTTATGTCAATATGATCTTTCGAAACCGCACTGGTAGTGAAAGGGCAAAAGTCTGAGGACTGATCCAACTTAGTGGTACTCTCTCGGATCATAAATTGTTCTTACAACAGCGACGTAATGCCAGTACGTTTCATTTCTAGATCCATGACCATGAAAAATAGAAACAAAAAGTTAGGAACCCTAATCGAAAGTTACAAATTATCAAATGAAATTGTAGACTTTTGATGGGGGCATATGGGGGGTAACATAACCCCTATTAACTTAAAAAAGAAGTCCACGTAAAGGGATTGCGACACAGCGAACTCCTATCAATGCAAAGGCTAAAATTAACTACATAAATGAATGACGGGGAGTTCTCTTTTTCTTTTTCTTTTCTCATTTTGGTAGCAGCCATCATCAACGAGAGTCAATACTCTCAGTATACTAGTCAAATCAGTTTGAGTGCTTAACAGAGACAGCTAGTTTTGAAATAAAAGAAAACAAAAATCAACACTTGAATGCTTCATAGAGACAACAATTATTTGAGAGCAAGTGTAGAAAAGAAAAAACTCTCTCTATCGACGTGACTCAGTATCCGTAATAATGCATTTTAGGTCTACTACTGATATAAGCATATTGACTAGTCAAGAAGGATAAGCGATGAGAACTAGATAAACATCTATTTAAGTTGGTCTACGACGAAATATCCTCCTTAGACGACATCATTTAAAAATAAACCTCTCTGAAGAGCTACTATCCTTGGTAGTTTGGTCCGATTCTCTATCCCTCCTCCATCATGAAAAGGAAAGTGTAGTAGCAGTCTAGTGTAATTCAAAATATTGCACTGAAAACTCTCTGTACTTAAATTGGACAAAATTTTTCTTTACATTTCTGATTTTAGGAGATGAGCAATCCCTTTTTCCTATCAAAGTCAAGGAAATTTTTGAAGCTGAAGGGAGAAAGTGGAAGAGGTTCAAGTGTAGCCAGCAGCATTTCTTTGAACCAGTCCATTTGGCGACAATCACCCACTCAAAATGAATGGTTTCGTATGACTCGCTTTACACTACCAGCTCTATGATTTCAGCCATTGATTAGTTTCTATATAGTCGGTTTTACTTGCAACATTGACATGGTAACAAGTGGCAATCAACTATACCATCTCAAGTTTAATTAGATGAGTTACTGATACACCTGGTAGATCGAAAAAGAGATCACTTGTTTGGTTCTTACCACAACTCCTGCACTTGCTATTACGTGCGTTTAATATACTCATGGAACGATTTGACCACTTTTAGGAGGTATAGTACGTCTAGTATGTAAGATATTTGGCAAGTTAGTTTTTTTTTTTTTTTTTGTTGGAGGGTAAGGGATATTCTCAAGTCAGATTTATCATCAACCGAAACTAAGTCTCCTCTCCTAACGATCTCAAAGGCACACCCCCCATATCGGCCTGATGCATTCAGAGGAATTTTTTCCTCCGAGTGCTAACCCCAAACTTTGAACTCAGGAAATCAAGGTAGGGAACATACCTCCTTGACCACCAGGCCAATCCCTTGGTGTTATTTGGCAAGCTAGTTGGTAAACCTGGTCTGGTCCTATACATTGTTCTCTACACAGCGTACTTACATAGTTTCAACAGCCACGGGTCAACAACAACTATATTGGAGACAATATACAGATAAAACGAAACCCATAATATTCGTATCATTCGTCAGTCGTCCTCAGCTACACGAGTTCAAGTGCCGACGCTTGGTATTGCACGCTACAATGAGTGGAAGACTGTTGAAATGGCTGACCAACCATACTTGCCGGTAATCTGAAGTGGACAAAGAAAAAGTTTGTGAACAGTCAACATTAGTTTTGTATGACTTTCAAAATAGCCTACGAAATTCTTTTGCTTCTTCCGCTGGTTCCTATCAATCAAACGGGCATACTTTCCTGAGTAAACTGTTGGAAAAACTTGGTGTACTTGTGCAGAAAATGAACTACTAAAGATACTGAACATATTGCATACTAAATTAAACGAACATTATTAGAAAATAAAGTGTTTTTAATAACTCACTGCGGAATTAGAGAACAGCAAAGGAGATAACCGAGTCGTCAATTTAATTCACAATCCTTTAGACTTTATTCGTCCCACAACGGTGCTAACGGTTTCTGACGAAAGTCTCCATAGATACAACGGCAGTATATCTGAGAAAATGAGCACCCCAAACTCGCAGACCCGCCGAACCAAAACAATGCACAATCCTTTTCTTTAGGACACTCAGGCAGGAAAAGAAAAAACACAAGAATATGATAGGGAAATAATTTGAGAGGTTGCAACTTTTCAGAAAATAATTATTTAAATAAATAAATTTTATTTATCTAAAATATTTTTGTCCCAAAAAGATTAATAAAGCCGATGGGCCCAAGCCATATCCATAGCCACCCGGACAAGCGTGGACCAAGTCAACCTAGGTCCTCTCTCTTTACAAAACTTGAGTACCCCTAATAGTCTCAACCCTTAGCTCAAGGCTAAATCTCATAAGGAGGCAACATTTGTTTTATCTATTCAATGATGGACTCTTCTTTTTTCTTCAAGTTGAATCATCAACTTCAACTTCAATTTTCTCATTCACATCTCATTTGTTTTAAACTTGTGAATATTACATGATCATCTACTCAAATAGACGAACATGAATCAACTTGTTCCTAACCAACAAAAACCATTAGAAAATTGAGTTAAAAGAAGACTCCTCAAGTTGAGTTTAAAAGCCCAAATGCCAACATAATCATCGTTGAGCATTTCAGGAGGTTTGATGTACAGTTAGAGTGCACGCACCTACCTGAGCATATTTCCTTGGTTTTGACTTGCGTGTTCCTTGCAGTTGGCGACTAACAATGTCTGCTTTCATGCATGAACGGAGGTCTGCTTTCATGCATGAACGGAGAAAGCCATCCATTCAAAGACAGAGCTTGATCGTGTATAGATCCTTTGTATCGGCTGAGGTAGAACTAGACATTCTTTCAAGCTGAGAATTTGTGCTTAACAGCACATTGGTGTTTACAAGGGATTGTGCCTCAGACAATTTGACACAAGTTGTGATGTTGACCAAGAATTCGTAATGTGAATTAAGTCCAGCTTTAGGGGTTGAAACCCTCCTTATATATGCAGAGCTCGTATGGATGTTGAGGTGAAGGATAAAACCCTTTATACGCAAACATATCCTTCGCAAACTGACCATCACAGTAACTTCAAGCATATCACTTCCAAATCACGCTCGCACACGCGGAGAGACCATTTCTGTAACATAAAGATTGATGTTTGCCGAAGGTCAAATAGTTCAGCACCTTGAGGAGAACACATAAATATCTCGAAAAGAAGATACAAAATAACTTAAAATGTCATCTCTTCTTCTTGCACCTTGTTATACCATATTAGGTGACTAGAGTATCTGGCTTTGTATAGTATTAGTAAATGTAACTCCTAAACAAGTAATAAAAACCACCCACTCCACTACACACACAATTACTAGATCAAAACTCAATTTTATATATAAACTCACTAAAAGTACACTTAAAACATTTTATGTACCACTAAAAACCACTGATACTATAGTTTACTAACACTAAATAAACTTGATTTATTTTCAACATTTCCCTTTAAACTTCATTCTTAGTTCCAAGAAGACTTGACATTGAGAGGCTTAATGGTTCAACCATTGCTTCACATCCAGTGCATTAATTCGAGAACAACAATTTGCTTAGCCATCTTTTCTGATGTATGAAGCACGTTTAAACATGTTGAACTTGTCAAGTTAATTTCTTCAATACTTGTGCTAATATGGGACCTTGAACATTAACTTGAGACGTTTCTTATAGCTCCTCTGACTCAAAGAACATCTTCATGCTCATCCAACCTAAATCACTCAACAAATTCTCCAACCAAGTTAAGAATATTACTCTTTATTTGTCACGGTCACTTGCCTTGATGGTGATAGACTTGTCTGAATAATAATCACCGCCGTAGTTTGACAAAACATTATCCTTGGCAACGTAGGTGACCTTTTAATTTTCTTAACCACGTGAAAAGTATCTACTGCCTCTCCAAAGTGTGGTTGTTCATCTATAGAAAATGGTTTGAATTCATTTTCTTCTTTTGCACAAAAATTGCATGTTATACCAGAAATGTTCACCTTTTGACCACTGTGAACATCTATCTCTTTGTAAATGCTCTCATCCTTTAACTTTTTATATCGATTATTGTCATCAGCACTTGTGTTCTGCTCCTTCTTCGGTAATTTGATCAATTGCTTCAGTCACAATCTCCTCCATATTTTCAGATTGCTCTTCTCCATTTGTCAAGTCTTAGTCACCATTGGTTTCAGAAGCCTTAC
The DNA here is from genome assembly GCA_033065855.1 of Escallonia rubra. Taxonomy (NCBI): domain Eukaryota; kingdom Viridiplantae; phylum Streptophyta; class Magnoliopsida; order Escalloniales; family Escalloniaceae; genus Escallonia; species Escallonia rubra. The sequence continues at coordinate 59,631 of JAVXUO010003120.1, read as the reverse complement.
ATTGTACTGCATCCTTTGTCTCCTATATTTCCTCGACTTGAGAATAGTGGATCTCATTTCAATCCTCCATTCTACTTTCTTCGTTATGATTTTCATCGTTCTCATCCCAGCTTTGAACCTAATACTTAGTGGGTAAGAGGTCACGTCTACAGTTAATTAAAAGCAATGACCTCCATCATTTGCCAAACATACCATCGAGATCTTGAATCTCCAATACGCATCCAAATCTTCGTATGAAAGGCTTTTTTTTTTTTTTTTAGTGTCTTTTCTTCCTTCTTTTGTGGAACTCTCTTCGACAAGTTACTATGTATGTGGTTCTTCACCTACCACATCCCAGAATTTACAGGATTTGAAATATAGAGTAGACTCATCATTCTCACATAATTCGAGAACATAAATTTCTCACACCCTCAACACCTTAGTGGTTCTAACAAACTTGATACTACTTTGTTGGATACAAATGATGACCCAAACTCACACGCTCACGACCTAGGAAGAGGACATAGAGATATCTTGAAAAGAACACTCAATATAACTTACAATTTCATCTCTTTACTTTTTGTTGCACCTTCTTACACTGACCTAGATGACTAGAGTACTTGACTTTAATTATATGATTCTTCTAATGTAACCCCTGAACATGTAATAATAACACCACTCACTCCACTACACACACATTTACTATAGATTACTGCTCAACTTCATAAACTCACTGGTATTACACTTGTAACACATGCACTGCTAACACACCACTAATACTTTATTTTACTAAAACTAATTAAATCAAGTTTATTTTTCGAGAAGACGAACAACGAAAAGTTGCTCTCTCAATAGCATGTAGAGGAAGCAAGGCTGATTATAGCTCACAGCAGCAAACACCGACTGATTAACCAGCTGCAAATGAAAGATACACATCCTGTCAAACACAATCTTGTTGCCAACAACAGGCCTCCCCCCGCCCCAACACCCACATTGAATTTCGTCAGATTGTATATAAGTTGACGATTAAATATCATATTTTCCTTAACCAGTATTCCTCGGGTGAATTCCCTTCGGTGTAAATGACCTTATCTTCCCATATATGTAATAAATTAAATAACACGATGAAAGACTCATTATATGTCTTTAGAACAGATGTACTCTGTAATATTTAAAGAAAGCAGCACAAAGCAATTCTAATCAAAATAGCAAAATCAAAATGGTACCGTTGAATAACTAGAAATGATTTCCTCAAAGCAATTTTCATATGCAGAGTTCTCCCTTATGCACACATGAGACATGACTGTACATTCGTTCCGGCAAAAAGCTTAATTATTTTGCTAATGGCATTTCCTTATAATTATTACTCATTACCCAATGAAGTGCTACCTAGTGTCTCTCGTTAGAAGATAAACAGTAATACATGGAGAGTTGTTCCACACATTAGAATGTAACCTTAGTATCTCTCTTGCCTTCTTCTTCAAATACGCAGCAGAGTCTGCTTGAACAACCATGCAAAGTTTTGCCACGGCTCCAACTCTCAACATCTCTAAGAGAACATCTTGTGTGGCCGAGAACTTAGCGACCAACGAGAATATCTGAATCGTTTGATCGTCTGTTGCCGGAGAAACCCTCAGAGTCCTCTTAGTCAACAAGGCAATACCACCAGCATGCTTGAGAAGTTGCGCTCTCCCATCGGCGCAAGAACATAACTGAGCCAAAAGGCAGATTATAAGCTCAGTCATATTCTGTCCAAGGTCAGTAAGTTCGAGCTCAATGAGCTCAAACACTGCACCCGCCTCAACGATCTTCATCCTATTCCTTCCCCAAGGACATACTTCTATTAGCACCTTTAACACTGATTTTGTAGCCTGTTGAGAGATATTCTCTCTCAGAAAGTTCACAATTTGCTTGAAAAAGTCAAATTTCAACCTCTCCAGTAGACTTGAACTTGCAACTTCAGTGATCTCTTGCAAAACTTGCATTGCAAGGGTTTTAACTGCAACACGCTCATCCAGCAGTTCATTTCTCAAAACCCATAGTATGGATTCGATAAACTCGCTATTACCCTTGACGAGTTGCTTATTTTCTGGCGTTGGCGTCCACGTAAGATGGAGAATCCTCAGAGCTTCCTCGAGACCGGTGGTTCTGGCTTCCTCATGACATTTTATGACCAGCAAAACCATTGCCTTGGCCGCACCGGCATCCACCATGCACTTCCTATTCTTATCGCTCTCATTTGCGAGCACATCCATCATCCTCAACGAATTTATGTACAATTGAGGGAACTTCAGATCGCGAATGAGCTTAAGAACATGCGAAATGCTTAACAAAGGCTTTGGCGTAGGAATCCGATCGATACCTCTATTTGCATTCTCCATGCACCAGGCCTGGATTAGCCGCCGCAAAGTGTGGTTTGGTGTCAGATCGGAGTCCCTAGGCAAAGGCTGCTTTGTGACCGGGCATGCAGCGTCCTCGGCCGTTAACAACCAGTACTCTATGCTCTGCCGGTCGTACGTTATGCCGGTGGTGGCGGTGACGGGGTCTTTCATGATCTGGAGAGATATGGGACAGATGAAATACAGAGGTATCTCAATCTCATCATCCATGATTATCTCAAAAGGGTTGAACAGAGGGAACTATGCGTGGTGTAGAGTATAACTTAGAGCAAAAAATAATCTGAATGAGAGAGAGATCCGGGGGAGACAGAAGATTGAAGGTTTTCTAATGGGTGATGGTAAGAGAAAGCGGCTTATTTAATGCTTTGTTTGAATGAATAATCAACGGAAAGTGGAACGAATATTTCTAGATACAGCAAACGGGTTGGCCATCTCCTATTTTCCTTTATTTTGCAGCTGAATTTTCACCCATTTCATTGTTCTGGTTCAGTACCGGTCGTACCCATATACTTTTTCACGGCTGATTCGGTGGTCAACGCACGAGAAACAAATATACAGAAACGCACATTGCTTTGACTTTCAAACAATGTGTGGCCACTTGGCACACATGATAGCTGAGGCTGTCATGGACTGCGGAGGGCCAATGAGAGAGTCGGAAATCCGATGAGTTCTTTTTGGAATGTTTCCTTGGGGTTGAATCTTTGGAAAGAGAATGTGGCAAATGTTGTGGGCGGTCGTTGGCAGCTAATCTTACCAAGAAGAATTGGCACTGTTGCTTGCAAGTGAACCACCGGCTGCCCCGATTAAATGCATCTGTTGACCTTTCCAGCATTTGCTCGTCGGTGAAGAATTGCTTCTGTTCACCGTAAATTGTCAAATCGGGTGGAGGACTGCTTGTGTTTATCGTAATCTGTTAAACTCCCAAAATTTTGGGGGATCAAGTATATCACGTTGAGGGAAGCCAAAGGTTACATTATAGACACCCCAGTTTTATAAATTTGTCTTACAGTTTATATATTAGTTCTTGGAGTTTATTTTAGTTAGATTTTATTATTGTTACTAGCCTAGTAACTCGAGCCAAACTAGGGCCAGTTTATAAAATGCAGTATTCCATAAAGTTTTAAAAAGTATATTAATGTGTAACACATATCATGTGACAAAAAAGACATTACCATTATAAAAATATGTTATTTAACTATAAAGAATAACCTTAGTATCTAATTTAATCACGACTAATTTAAGTAAAATATCAAAAAATAAATTCACTTTCATCACTCCTAACGTTCGATTATTAAAATGCATTATTTAATTTGTTTGATTAGGCTGCATGTAATTGTTATGAGATATTTGCATATACATGTATGTTTAACTGTAATTTCTTTATATTCTAAGCTGAAAGACATAGATAGCGACACAGTGGAGCCGTTAGATACTTGTCTTCTTTAAGCTTTTGCTTTAAGTTATCAAGTAATATTTTAAATGAATGGATTAACACTTAAAGTAGTAGAATGGTCACGGTAGTACCTTACAGAGCTAAATAGCGAATAAGATTGTAGTTGTAATAAAAAAATAATGGCACTATCGTATATCCATTTTGAAATATATATATATAAGCTTTTTTTTTTAAGGTGTTACATGTGTTCTTGAAGTTACTAACGATTAAGTAGAAATCTTAAAGGAATAAAGTTGCATTTCAAATTTAACAAGATTTTATGTATACACCTTATTACTTTCAAATAAGTTATTACTTTTTTATAAAATAAAATTTAACTAAATGACTACATAATATCCAATATTTTCCGTACATGTGTTTCTTTAATTCTTGTAAAATGCTAGTAATGAGAAATTTTAATTGATGAAGATGATGCGTCCTTATTTTGGAGGGTTAAAATTATTTTCCACATCTTGTATGACTACTATTTGTTGCCAAATTATAGTTTTTATATCTATTAAATGCATTTGATGATGTTTTCTTATGAATTACACTTCTTCACAACATCATATAACCTTTATATACCAAAATTATGTCAAGTTATACATATTACTATAATGAGCTTCCAAAGGATAACAAATGTCATCATGTTAGGCTAATATTACGAGGCGAGCATTAATCAACCGCTTGTATTGAGTTTGCACAATAAGTACCGCTCATAGTTAAAATCATTTCCACTATAATATTAAGTTTTGAATGCTTATAACTTGTCTAAAATTTACCAGTTAGTCATATTTTTTATGAAAATTTAATTAACTATAATACAAAAGTCTTTTTATTGATCCTAAAGGCACCTCTGTAAAAACGAAGTGGTTTTTTGTTAGTTTATTAGAATAACATGGATATAAATTTTGCATATTAAAAGTTTTAAATGTTCTCAAATACAGTAATTAACTTATTTGATTTAATCGTACCCTTTTTCTTCTAATGCATATGTGATTTCTTTTTCAAAATCTCAAATATGCAATATAATCACTTTGTTTATTGTGTCGTCTTATCAAGCAAAACATTATCATATAATTTGATTATTGATTTCATATATTATATACACCATATTTTGCAATGATTATGTTATGTGTGTGTGCGCGCGCGCGCGCTCGCGTTTAATGAATTAACTGTAACTTTTTTCCTTCCAAATCTCATATGTTATTTTTGTTTTCTAGATACATGATTTTTTATATTCGAATATGGGTTTTGGTTTTAAGGACACAATAGTAAAAATTAGATCCTAATAAATTAGTGATTTAGAATTTAGGATTAGTTTTCAAATTATATAAGGCTTCCTAATATAGCCCTCATATTGTTCCTACAAAATTAAGTAAACTTAAAACTAAAGATTACTTCCAAAACAATCTTTGCATACCTTTATATAGATAGACTAACATGCTTTGTATATAGTTTTAAATCTTTTTCAACTATCAGATTTACGTATAAGCTCTTTTATTATTGTAATTATAATTAATAGTAATTATATAGTCATATGTTGGTCTTGTGGCCCCACCCAAAGATACCGTCAATTGTTTCTTTTACCTAAAGGACTCTTAGAGTTATATTATTTATATGGATAATTCTTAACATCGATTACGGATTTTACAAAAAAATTAATGTGAACCAATTATTACATTTTTTTATCATATCAATATCAATTATAATATCATTTTTTTCTCTCTTCTAAATCTAATATGTTATTATCGTTTTCAGATATATGAATATTTTCTTCAAATAAGAGAGTAATTCTAAGGATATAATAGTTAAAATTATATAAAGCTTACTGATATGAAAATTAACTTATCAAGAAATAAGGACCTCGTCCAAGATAATATATGAGACCTTTAGAGACACTTAATTTTATTTCACATTGAAAAGATATAATGCAATGACGTCTCAAGCAAAGAAGCTATTGTAATGCGATGATGTGTCATGCAAAGAAATTATCTTGCTTCGTTTATTATATATTATGTAAATTATTGATTTACACCTATTATATCTAAGAAGCTTACATACTTTAATCGAGTCTAGTCAAATAAACAGTCCAACAGATATACTATAGTATATCTTATCAAGTAATAGTACAGTCCAGTCCAGTTAGTTAGGTTTAACCTAGATTAAGGTCTAGATAGGATAGGAGGCTAATACTTTGAGTTAAAAATTATTGATTTGGTGGTAAATTCCGAAGTTTGGATTATCACACGTGTTTTTTTGGGTATTTTATCCAAAATTGGATGTTTATCTGCTTGGATTTGGTTTAAAACCGTATCAGATAAGGAAGAGAACCGGCCTATTCTTTTATGAACCAGCCCATAAGTTTTTAAACTTGTCGATTATGGCGAACGAACTGGTTGTTAAGGGGGCACGAATAGGTCAGTAAGGGTCATCCCGTAGCGACAACCATCTTTTTTTTTTGGTACCGCAGTGGCCCTTTGGTTGGGTATTAGTGCAACATTACTTATCAATAAATCCCTAACTTTAGGACTTTCTGAAAATTATTTCGATGAGTCATGGGTTTCATGTACAAGTAAAGGAGGAGTTGGAGTGGTAATTTGCGACAAGCTTAGGAATTTTATCGTTGGTCGAACTGGTTCGAATGTCCTCACATCCGAAGCATTAGCAGCGAAAGAAAGGTTCAAACTGGCACAAGAATTGAGATTTATATCAGTTATTCTGGAAGGGGATATCTTTGACTGTCTTTCTGTAGCTAGGTCATTTAGTCACTATCTTTCTCTAGCTAGGTCCTTTAGTCGCTGCCCTTTCTCATTCTGCAATGATAGGAGGAATGAGGTAGCTCGGTGTTGGATGAGCACATACTCGTAGGGAACTACATTAGACAACTTGGTGCAATACACCGGCTGAGTGGTTGATTAGCTATCTATGGAGAGATGTGACTTTTTGTTTGGTTTTTAGTATCAACAAAACTTCCATTTAGGTTGGGGGAAAACCCCTAATAAGTTAAATTTACCAACTGGACTGGGCTTGATGATAGATTTGATTAGTGCAAATCATAGCAACAATATTCGCAAATTTATCGAGATAAAATGATGAGAAGTATGAAATGCAAACTTATCGCGATATTTTAAACATTGGCGAGTATCTTCCGAATATCACAAAATTCACATATAACTCGCAATATTTTCGTATTTATCGCGATATTTTGGATCTTCTTTTATCTTGAAAATGGTTGGAATTGGCATTTATGCATGGTATGGGAGTTGAACCTAGGAGACCTAACTAATTACTAGCCATATGCACCATCACACAACCATATGTCTTGTTTAAGTTTGTGCAAGAATAAATACAGTCATTTAGTCATACATGATTATGTAACACACCAACTACAATTCTCTCATTATTATTTTTATGGCCACTTTGAAGAGTAGAAGAATTATTATATTTTTGTTATTTTATTATTATATGCAAAGTTGACGAATTTTAAAATGACTAATTAACGAATTATTTCCAATTTATAATACGAATATTGTTATTTTAACAAATTATTTTTTATTCACTAATGAAATTCTCTAAATTATTCCTGAATTTTGGGTTATTTTCCATGCTGAATAATTTCTGAATACCGAATTTGTCACTATGGTACAAATGATAAGAGAAGATAAGCTCTCTCATGTGGAGTAGTGGGCCTATAAATATAGATTTACTACATATAATAATAGAGAGCGGTTCAGTAAATACATTGAGCTATACTTCAATGTAAGAAAGTTGAAAAGTGAAATAAATGGAAAGTGGAGCGAAAGAAACGAAATGGGAAGTAGGGATTTATCATAGCTTGACAAAGGGAAGTAAGCAGTCTTGTACGTTGGAGCCGACGGTGTCTAGAGGTGGTGTTGAGGGGGGACAGCTGTGTCTTCGAACGGAAAGGGAGGAGTTTAGGACCCCATGTTATGATGTCTTGTACCCTGTGGCAAAATGTCAAAGTTTTTTAGGAAGGCAATTGGTCCAGTGCCCGAAGATAACTTGATGCTAGCAGACCAGGAACCCTTTGTTTGGGTTGGAGGGCAGCGCCCTCGAGGCAAAATTTTGAGCCCCTTGTAGAATTCTTGGGGCCCTTTTGTAGTCCTGGCAAAATTTGATTTCTTACTCCCTTTTTAGAAATGTTGCGCTACATATATACGTGGTAAGGTTAAGTTTCAGGTGGTATTTTATGCAGTCATGTCCGCGAGATCTCTATACGTACTTTGACATTTCTAATGTGAACCTCTCATTCGGTGCTCCTCTATGGATGTAAGCAATTGTGAAACCACATTACATCTTGTGTTCTTTCCTACTTTGTTGTTGCTATTGCTTGCTTCTACTTATTGGTAGTTTTGACTTTGCTACCTAATAACATGAGATAGTCAGTTATAATTACACCAATGAATCACCACAGCAGAATGCATATTAGATTGGACTGAGGTTATCAAAAAAAATTGGTTAACAGACTGTATTCAGATAAAAATCCTATTAACTCAAAAAATAACTAATCCAGCAAAGTAGAACTAGATCTCAAGCGCGTTAGTACTCATTTCTATCACAATTTATGAACTCAGATACTCTGGCTTGAAGTTTTTCAACAACTAACGCATGCACTCTATTTTGCAGCAACGCTATTCCCGGCCTCACAAGGTGACACCCTTTTAACCTCTATTTTACTTCTCCGTCTTATTATTATTATTATTGCTTAGTAATACTTTCTATTGTACCAAGTTGCTTATTTCTAATCTTGCACAACCCAAAACCTATTACAATTAGGAACTATTAAAAAACTTGTAAGAGCACTCAGACATACCAAACGTATCAAAGTATAAATAAATAGTTGTATGGGGATGGGCTATACTGGGCTTAGTTTAATGTCATATTGCCAACATTGCATTGCGCAAACCATGTTCGTCAAAAGCTTTATGTTAGATGCCTTCACGTGCAAGGACCTCCAAAGAAAACTCGATCGTTGTCTGCAACCTCTACAATATCAACTTTGAAAACAAACTTCATCTTCACATGTTGTTGTGGTTGAACCTTGTAGATGCATACAATTTATGTACTAGCTCATCTTGGTCGATACGGTCCCATGTCAACCATTGAGCATCATAACCAGTTTTGCCTACATAAAAATATTTTTAACGTGACCAATAAGATTATGGGCATGTGAAATGCAGAGAGCCGTACATAAAAAGGTGCCTAGAGAGAGACACGCTCATCAGAAGAGTGGGTGTAACTGCTAGGCAGTTTTTAAAGATGCTGCCAGTTGTCAAGGATAACATGACAAGGTCACGCAGTTTAATATGATTAAGTGGGAATTAAGATTTGTACGAAATTGTACAGGGGAAAATAGATGTCAGCAAGAACGAGACAATCAGTTGTAGTGATTAACAAGCAGTTTCCAAGACTGTGTAAAGATAGACAGCTGTCAGTAGGAGCGAATCAATCGATGGCAATGGTTGACAAGCCATTTTCAACAGACGATAGGAATAAACAGTTATGGAAAATTGAATAACAGTTACAGAGAAGTGAGTATAAAAGAAAGAGAAGGGCAACAGGACAAGGGATCGTCAATTTCACAAACCAAACCTGACTTGAAGAAATCAAGTCTGGAATGCAATCAGCCTTCTTTTTCTTTTCTCTTTGTTAAGTTTCCACATGATTTGCCTTGTGTCGATAGAGAATCTCGTACATTGTCGTACTTGTATTCGGTGTATTGTAAAAGTGTTGTTTGTTTTTATGGGCACATTTTCATTGACGTATTAAGTATTCAGTCTTTAGTAAGTTTCCATTTTTAGTGAAGTCCTCAGGACAGAGCGGCAAAACAGATCCCACAATGTTAATCGATTGTGTCACGGGTGCACAAATCAGTTGTGAGATTGCCCACAGTGCAAACATTGGCACGCCCAGTAGGACACTTGTAACTAAAGAAAGGAAACGATGTCAAGTACACATAATAATGCTGTCAGATTGAATGAGGCCAATAATGGCAGTGAGACCCATGCTGCCAACAGTGGTAGTAACTTGAAAGAGATAAGAAACACTCAAGCCGCTAATGGCATGAATGAGAATGTTAATATGAACACTAATGCTTAGAACCCAGGAAGCACCAGTAGGGAAAGTACTAATGATGGTCCAAGCCTTAAAGTTGAGATGTCGGCTACTGAACAGAGTGATCAAACCATGAGCCAGTTGGTGAACCACGTTAGTTCATCAACTCAAGCATTTACAGCTATGATGTCTTAGTTTATGACTATTATTGTAACATCCGGGAAATCCGGAGCTCTATCACCCTGAACTCCCAGAGTGTTAACCTAACCTACCACATCACATCAAATCTTGTTTACTAACACATACTTCAGAGCATCTAATCCGACATTCACTCAACTTCTTCAAATACTAGATTACAAAACTGTTTAAACTTAAACCTTTAAAACCTGGGTTCTTTACAAACTCGAGTCCTTATAGAACCAGTTGACAGTACCGACCCACGTAGGGATCTTACTACACAGTAATGGTGGACTCACCAGAATCTCACACAGACTCTAAACCCATTCCTAAGTATCCTACAGCTAATCATTACCTGCAGAAGGGAATCAAACAAGGGGTGAGCTTTTGAGAGCTCAGTAAGGTTGCACAAGAACAACCAAAGGAATTACAAAACAATTCAAAAGAATCCATTGGATGATAATGCTTTAAAGCATTTCGACAATTATGAACAGTCGGATAAATTCCAAAACGATCATAATCACTCATAAGTATATACCAAAAATGACCAAAGACAATCCTAGACAAACACCAAAACAAACATTGACAATCATCCCAGTTTCGAAATGACATCATCAATCATAACCAAATACAATTACGATCGTTTGAAGATCATTTCAAAGCCATCGTTTTAAAATACAATGATGATTCTCCCAAAGGGTTTCAAAACGAACACAGATACTTCAAGGGAAATAGGGGAAGGGGTTTCGGACAATCAAAAATAGTTTGAGCACAGTATGGGGAAGAGTTTCAACTCAATCCCCTCTATTTGGATACCAAGACATTCATTTGAACTTCAATCAGAATATAGGGAGGAGTTGTACTCGATCCCCTTCAGTCAAATAACCAGACATTCACTTGAACATCATTCTCAGACAATCATTAAGACAATATGTAAACAAATCAGAAATGTTGATCTCGGGCAAAAGCAATGTCGTTCAGGCAATGCACAGATGTACACATGCATGATGTACCAAAATACTAGTTCGACTGGGTACTAGCCTGCGTTCCACGCAGGATTCAAACCAGCCTTATAACGCCTCCTCACAGAACAGATTCCCAGGATCAACAGAAAACAACAGTCACAGAATCAACAAGACATTCACTGCTTAACATGCAATAGGATGAGCACCAAGATGAATACAAATAACTTGAACAATTAAGATTTTAATAATAATTTAGCATACTGATATAATTCATCACCCAGAATTCCAGAATAGCCATAATAAATAACAAGAACGATTACAAACGGTTATCGAATTTGGGCACAACAATTCAGAAGAACGAATACAAATAATTATCAAATTTTCTCAGCATGTGATACAAGGTAAGCATCGATTAGATTTCCAAATGACTGTTCCAGGTTCAATATTAGGGTTTGCTTGGCAATAACATTCTGATATCAAATGCATATCTCAGCGCCTGACAATAGCTATAAGCAAATCGAAAGCATACTCATGAACATCAGTTATCAAAAATAGGGTTTGGATAAGAATCCTTACCCGGGGTTCAAATAGAAACCCTTACCTGGATCCGCAGTTAAATTATCCTAACCGGAAGTCTTTAGCTTTAACCTAAACGAGATAATCAAATCATTAGAACATAGTCTATACTAAAATATTATAAAATCAATATGGACGCATGCATATTCCCAAAATGAACCCCCCTCATCGGGTATGTAAAATTACCAAAATGCCCCTAGGGTGTAAAATTACCAAAAAACACCCCTCGCACCCTTAAATCACCAAAACAGCATTCCTGTAAGTAAAAATCACTCAATAACCTTACTGTATGTGAATACCAAAAATACCCTTCATAGGAAAAATTACCAAAATACCCCCTCAGGGTGGTAAACTACCAAAATACCCCCTCACACTTGGATCACGAAAACAGCATTCCCGTCAGCGAAATCACTCAAACAATCTTAATATATGTGAATTTACCTCAAAATACCTTTTATAGGTAAAATTACCAAAATATCCTCCTTCGGGTGGTAAATTACCAAAATACCCCTTCAGGTTTCCAGCACCGAAAACAATCTTAAAAACATTTTAAAGCACTATTTTTGAAACTTTTCTAGAACACTTTATAGCCCAAAATGACTTCAAGATGCTTGAAATAGTGTTTTAAGATGTTTTTAGATTTTTCAGTGTTGGGAACCCCCAATGGGTATTTTGGTAATTTGCCACCCAGAGGGAGTATTTTGGTAATTTTACCTATAAAAGTTATTTTTGGGTAAATTTACATACGAGAAGGTTATTTTATTGATTTTACTCACGAAAGATTGTTTTGGTAATTTAAGTATGAGAGGGGTGTTTCTGGTAATTTTACACCCTAGGGGCATTTTGGTAATTTTACATACCCGGTGAGGGGGGTGTTCTGGGAGTATGCATGCGTCTGTATTGAGCTATAATATTGTAGTGTAGGTTGTGTTCTAATGACTTGATTATTTCATTTAAATCAAAGCTAAAGACTTTCCGGTTATGATAATCTAGCTTCGGATCCAAGTAAGGGTTTCTATCTGAACCCCAGGTAATGATTTATATATGAACCCTTCTTTCAATAACTCGTACTCGTTATTATTCTTTCAATTTACACATGGCTATTGTTGAACCCTTAATTTGTATATTGATATTAGCATGTTATCGCCAACGAAACCCCAACATTGAGCCTGCACCGGTTAATTGGAAATCTTATCGATGCTCGTTTGTTATTGCATGTTGAACAAATTCAATAATTGTGCGTGCTCTTATTCAGAATTGTTATGCCTAAATCTGATAATTGTTCGCAATCGTTCTTGCTATTTGTTGTAGTTATTCTGGAATTATGAGTGATGAATTATATCAGTAGACTTAATTGTTATTGAAACCTCAATTATTCTGGTTATGTGTATTTAGCTTGGTGCTCATTTTATTGCATGTTTAGCAGTGAATTTCTTGTTGATTGTGTGACCGTTGTTTCTGTGTTGACCTGAAAATCTGTTTCATGGGGAAGCGTTATAAGGCTGGTTTGTTACTACTTCCTATGAGGAAGCAGACTAGTTCCTTAATCAATGAAGAGGGCTAGTTATTATCGTACATCATGCATGTGTACAACTGCGCATGGCCTGAATGGCATTGCATCTGTCCAGGATCAATGTCTTGAATTTGCTTCTATTGTATCTTACAATGACTGTTTTTTTTTTTTTTTTTTTTGAAAACAATGTTCAAATGAAGGTATGATTACCTAACTGAGGGGATTGAGTTGAAACTCTTCCCCATACTATGATTAAATTGTTTGTGTTTATACAAAACCTTTCCCCTATTCCCCTTGAAGTATCTATGTTTGTTTTGAAATCCTTTGAAAAATCATCTTTGTATTTTTAAAATGATGGCTTTGAAAATGATCTTTAAACGATCATTTCGATATATTGTTTTGACTGTTAATGTTTGTTGGAAACTGAGATGATTGCCAATGTTTGTTTGTGGTTGTTTTTTTATCATTTTTGGTATATACTTATAACTAATTATGGTTGTTTTGGAAAATTACTAAATTGTTCATGATGGTTGAAATGTTTTGAAACATTATCCTCGGTTGAACTCGAGTCATTTTGTAATCCTTTTGGTTGTTCTTTGAACGATCTCTGAGCTCTTAAAAGCTCACCCTTTGTTTGATTCCCTTCTGCAGGTAATGCTCAACCATAGAATGCTCGGGAATGGGTTTAGAGTCTGTGTGAGATTTCGGTGAGCCCACCACTGCTGTAAAGTAAGACCCATGCGTGGGTCAGTACTGTTAGTTGCTTTTGTAAGGAACCTAAATTAAGTTTTAAAAGTTTTGAGTTGTAAGAATAGCTTAAGTCAAAGTTCCTTTTGGATTGTACATATTTTGAAGTATTTGAGTTGATGTCCAGTTAGAACTTTGAAGTATGTGTCAGTGGATAGGATTTGATAGGTTTGATATGAAGTTGTAAGTTAACATTTCGGGAGTTCGGGGTGATGGATCTCCGGATTTTCGAGATGTTACACAATATTATGAGGGAAAATAAGAAAACGGGTGCTAGCTTTGCTATAGTATAGCTTAACCTACATCCTTCTGAAAGCTGTGAAAGGGCAAGCATTAGTCGATTTCATAGTAGATCATCAAAGTGATGATATAGAGAAGGAAATAATTTACGTAGGCATTGTCCCTTGGAAGATGATGTTCGATGGATTGAAAACCAGTAATGGAGTTGGCATTGGCGTTCATCAGTTTGCTTTTCAAATTAGGAGTAATTGCTCAAATAATCAAGCTGAGTATGAAGCTCCGATCATCGGCATAAAAATACTGTTAGACATGCATGTGACAACAGTTCAAAAATTTGGAGATTCTTAATTGGTTATAAAGTAATTGACTGGAAATTTTAAATGTTGTGCTTCTAGTTTAGAAATTTATTTCAGCATCGCTTCATATGTCTTAAAGAAGTTTGATGATGTAACCATAACTCATGTCCCAAAGTTGAACAATGGGGATGCCAATGTCATTGACTCAACTGGCCTCAGGATTACGAATCTTGGATGGAGTTAGCGAACAGTGGGTAAAAGTATCTAACACTAACCATCGATAGGTGAAAGATATAAGTAGGTAGAGATGGTCAATCCAATTGAGTTAGCCCAAAACAATTGGCGGATACCAATTATTCAGTTTCCACAAGACCAACAATTGAGAGTGGAAAAGAAGATAAAGTTACAAGTGGTTAAGTACTTGAGCAAATCTCAAAATTGTACTCTCAAGTTTACATTTTGTACAGCTTTAGTACACAAGTTTGAAGGTGTGCCAAAGAAGTACCCAACTTTGAAATAACGTACCAAATCAGTACCTCGGCTGACGAAAAACGGATGCTGATAGAAAGTCAATGTGGTAAGACCGTCATTATAAAAAAACATATAAACCATGTCCACGTGGCCATGTGGGCCGTCCTTTTGACACAATTACTCTATATATATATATATATATATATATATATATATATATATATATATCTTCTTCTTTAATTCAACACACCCGAAACCAACCCCCCCCCCCCCACCCACATAGACAAACAGTCACGTACACACACAATCCACACATACATTGGTGTAGACGGATGGGAGGGGAGAGGGGGAGGGGCGGAAAGGGAGAGAGGGGAAGATCGATGGAGAGACAACATCGGAGAGGAAGAACAAAGGATCGGCAGGCAAATCGCCACAGTGAGGTAGATCAGGGTCTGCCACTATTTCAGGCAGAGTGGGTGTGACTAGGGCTGTAAATGAACAGAGTTATTCATGAACTACTCGTGGTTCGTTCCCCAAAGAACTCGTTCATGTTCTTTTATATAATATACGAACTGAACATGAACAAAATATTAGAGCTCGTTTATTAAACGAGCCGAGCATGAACATTCCAAAGTGTTCATGAATGTGTTCGTGAACAGTTGGTCTGAATAATAACTTAATTATAATATGTTCTAAATCCAAAAGTCATATAACTTAATTATAGTATAAATTAGTTTATACTTGGAAGCCTTAAAATCAATTAGATAATTGGATCAGGTAAGGTGTAGTTCTGGTTTGGAAATAATTGTTTTGAATGAGAACACAAGTTTTCAAGTTTGAATTCGGTTCGTATAAATAAATGAAAATTTTTGAACCAAACACGAGTTTTGTGAAACAAACCGCAAACGAGTTCAAACAAAATTTTGAAGATTAAACGAACACAAACACGAACAAGGCCTGAAACTAAACAAAGGAGTTCTAACATACCTCTATTCCGCTCGAACTCGGTTCGTATACAGCCCTAGGTATGACGCCGGAGTCTCGGCTGGTGCGACATCGAGAACCCGTACCATTTCTGCTGATCATGGTTTGACAACACCACGTCGGCAAAGATCGAGGAGGTGATGGCAGCGACAGGCACTGGTCAGTGATTGTCGACGGTGAGGCGCTGAGACGACCGGGATACCGTCTATCGTGGTAGTAAGGGCATCGATTGGCGTGGCGGTGGTGATACGCGGTGGTCGGCGGCGATGTTAGGCAAGGACGGTGGTGGTGGCGGCGATGGTATGGTGGTTTTGGTGGGTGATGGTGGTAATGGGGATGATGGGTAATATGTATTGGGTTTGTGACGGCGACGGTGACACGCAGTGGTCGGCAGTGGTGTTAGGCGACAATAGTGGTGGTGGTGGTCTGGTAGTTTTGGTGGGTGATGGTGGTTTTGGGGATGATAGGTTATAGGTATTGGTTTTTGTGACGGCGGTGTTGGTTTTGTGATGACGGTGGTGACACGTGGTGGTCGGCGGCGGTGTTAGGCAACGGTAGTGGTGGTGTTGGTGGTCTGGTGGTTTTGATTGGTGATGGGTAACATGTATAAATTGTTCACGAAGAGGGGGGAGAGAGGGGGAAGGAGAGAGTTTTTTTTATTTTGATTAAATTAAGGAAGACAAAAAATTGAATGGTTGTGATAGTGCCACGTGTTTTTAAGAAATCATTTTTTCATAATGACGGTCTTGCCCTTTGACTTTCTATCCATCTTCCATCAGTCAAGGTACTTATTTGGTACGTTATTTCAAAGTTGGGTACTTCTTTGGCGCACCTTCGAACTTGGGTACTAAAGATGCATATAATGTAAACTTGAGAGTACAGTTTTGGGATTATGCCCTAAGTGTTATATTCTAAATGATGACCTATTCAAATGAACATTAGAGGGATTGGCGTTAAGGTGTTTAGGGAAACAAGAAGCCATGCAGGTGATGGCTGAGGTGGATGAGGGTACTTGTGGTGCCCATCAAGCGGGAGACAAAATGAGATGGTTGATCTGACGACGTGGTCATTATTTCCTACTATAATGGAAGATTGTATTGCATATACCAAAGGTTGCCAAGCTTGTCAAAAACATGGGGATGTTCATTAGGCACCCTGTATAGATTTGCAATGATAGTCAAACTATGGCCTTTCTGTGGATGGGCTCTGGACCTAAAAGGCCAAATACACCCGCATTCATCTAAGCAGCGTGGCTTTATCATTGTAGCAACTAACTATTTTACCAAATGGACTGAAGCCAAGCCAATGAAAATATTCACTCAAGATGATGTCATCACATTTATTGAAGAAAACATAATCCATTGATTTGGATTACCTCAGCCTATCACAACCGATAGAGGTACTCTTTTACTAGGGGGAAAATACTTAAATTTTCCAAGGAGTATAAATTCGAACTTTTGAACTCTACTCCATATTATGCATAAGTGAATGGATAAGCAGAGGCTATGAACAAATCGCTAAAGCATATCATGGAAAGGGCGGTTGAAGACACTATTAGTGATTGGCATCAATTGTTATCAGAGGTTTTATGGACATTTTGAACTTCCCCAAAATCCAGTACCGGAGTAACTCTGTATGCTTTTGACGTTTGGGTATGATCCTATATTACCAATGGTAATAACAGTAAAGTCATTTTGAAAAGCCATGCAAAATAGTCTTCTTGTGGCCGAGTATAATGAGGCCATGGCAATTGAATTGGAAGAGTTGGATGACTATCGATTGGACGCTCTAGATAGATTACATGCACAAAAGTTAAAAGTAAGCAGGTCTTATAATAAAAGGGTTTTACCCAATTGATTGAGGAAAAAGATTTGGTTTGAAAGACCATTCTTCTAGTAGGAACCAAAGACCTAAAATTTGGGAATGGTGACCAAAACTAGGAAGGACCTCTTCAAGTACATAAAGTACTAAAAGGATAAGCATATTGGTTAAATTCTTTAGAATGGCAATTACATGCCAAACCAATCAATGACAGGTACTTGAAGAAGTATTTCCCTTCCATATGGGAAGGGGTTGAACCAATTGATAAAGAGAGTTTGCATTAGCAAGTTAAAGGCTACACCACGCAACACAAGATAAAAGACCAAGATTCAATTAAAATATTGGTTGAACTAAGAACAAGATTCAATTAAAGAAATTGTTCTTATAAAGAAAAACTGTAAAAAAACACAGTTATAAATTGACACAACCATCAAATGCAATCTTTATGTCTTTCTGCTATGACTCAGCCATGGATATAATTTGGTCGGCAAAGGCAAGCTGAGAGTGAGCCTTCGCTCAATTTTTCAGTGGATCCTCTTTGGCCTTAGCCAAATCAACTGCCTCTTAATACACTGCGCTTTCCCACTTATGTAAACCATGCTCTTTTTGCTTCATATCGGCCATCCTCACCTCTAGTTTCTCCATTTCAACCTCTACTTGTTGAATATCCTTCGAGATCTGTAGACTAGTCTGATGCTTCTCCTGGATCCTTGCATTCAAGACATCAATGTCCTTGTCCACTGTTATGACGGTTGACTTGATGTTCATTCCTTGTTTCCAAGAAGAAGACACAAGTAGAATCTGTAGTTTCAAAATGGTGATCAATCCCCCTTGCCCACTGTTCAGCACAGACGCATTATCAGCTAGGGTGTCTATCAGGTCATTCAGCTTCGATATTGCATCATCATTGGCCAGTACCTCCAAGAATCGATAGCTGAGTAAACTCTTGAAAACAGTCAACAAAGTAGTTGCATTGACATTTGTATCAGAGATTGATGTTTCTGTTGGAGGCTAGGAATAGGTGTTGATAGCTTTTTAAAATTTTCGGTTGATATCATCAGCAACCGACACAGACACGGGATCAGATTATGCGAGCACAGGATTTGGTAGGTTCATTTACAAGAGAGGCACTTGCTACCTGATATGTTGTTTGAGCAACCACCGGTGAACTTGAAGTGATTGGCACAGGCACAGGCACAAGATCATCTGATTCATTCACAGCAGAGGCATTGGTTGCTTGGTTAGTCGTAGAAGCAACCATTGTTGGACTTTCGGTTGGGCTTACTGTTGATGAGTGACCAACTCCGATTAGTGACTGAACCTCAGGAAAAGAAGATGTGATCGATTGAAAATTTTCCGATTGATGGGAGTAAGAATCAGTAGAATCCTTTTCACCTTGAACATCCCAAGATGCATCCTGATCGTGCAAAAATAAGAAACAAATATGAACCATCAGAGAATGAGAAAAGCATTGTAGACATAAATAAACCGTTGAATACCAACTCACCTTTTGAGACAGTGACAGGGATTGATGAGCAGAAACAGTTGAAGGACCCTCATCACCAGCTAGTTATACACCAATAGGTCTGTCAATAGAGACATCGGTAGAATTATCATCACTAGAAGAGGTTTTCTTTTCTTTACTCGTGCTTTCCTGAATCAAATTGATGGTGATACCACCAAATTCTAAAAGGTTGGGAGTTATGATAAACGGTCGATAAGAATAAACTTGTAAAAAAAGGAGAGAGATACCTCTAAAGCCCTAGTCCTCTTGTTGAAGCGGGTTTTCTGAGCTATGCTCTTCTTCCAAGTGGCCTTAGGTTTAGTCGTTGTCGCGGCAGTTGTGGTTGTCACTGGTTCTTTATGCTTATTAACCAATGCATCAGCGGCTTCTATAATTTCCCCAGGCCTCTTACTCAGGTTAGTAGGGGTCCTCAACTCAATAGTTGGTTTCTTAGTCGGTCTAGTGCCTTCATCAGTTGAAAAGCCAGACTAGGCAATTAGACTTCCCCACACAACTTATATCAATAGAATGTTATAAAACAATGGATAATACTTACTTGATTCAGGAACGCTCGATGATATCAGCAATGGCACATTAACAATAGATGAAGAAGTAGATGCAAGGGAACCATACTTAGGGGGTAATTGATATCGGCTCAGCTAATTGAGGATTTGAGAGGGATCACTAGAGGTTTGTGCATCGATAGGTGCAGCTTGACTTGCCATTTTCCTTTTCTCTCGGATCTCTTGTTGCTTCAAGATAAGGGGAACGTCATCCTCTTCATCAACATTATCCTCAACTCTTGTTCTATTGGATATTCCTGGACATGATCCTATGCGGCTTCATCAGCCTCATCAAGTGAGGATTCAGTGACTAGTGCTTTCTTTCTCTTTGCTCTCACTTGTCAAGGGGGTCTTTAGGAAGGAGATGTTTCTTCTTCTTTGGCATGTTAGGATTGCTAGTCCCTTCAGCTGTATCAGTCAAAGACAAAACATGTAAAATGATTGGCAGTGACAACATAAATAAATGAAGAATGAAAAGCCAAATAAAAATGATTCATGGTCCATTTGGATTGTCCTGGGCAAGATTGACCATGCAATCGACATATTTGACACCATGGTACAATGTAGCAACCTTGTCTTGGTACCACGTATCAAAAGAGCGAACCGATTCAATCCGAATTCCAAAGTTCGACATGATAAAATTGTCTATCGATTAATCAACATTCTTGTCTATCGCCCGGATATGATTAAAAGTCAATCTTTTGAGCATTTCCTTTGGCTCTGAGAAACATTCTCGATAAAAAAAAAAGGGGGGGAGCTAGAATCCATTGAATCAATCCAAAATTTTGGCCAAATTGAGACAGTGAATACTGCTCAAAGCTGCACACTGCAGAGGGGGTGTTGCTAATTTGACCACATGCATGCAGGAAACATCCACACAAGACACTGGCCTATACTTTTCGTGTAAAATCTTGTAAACCTAAGGACATTTCTTCCTCTATTTGAGTGGGAAGTTCCCTGAACCAGACGGGGCCAAATTCTTTAGCTAGAAACATATGTGATCATTTGACTAGGACAAAGTCGAAAAGTCGAAAAAGAAGAAAGCAAGTTACAAAAGAATGGAGTTTCACCTCGCCCAAAGACAGGCAATGACCATAGGTAAGGGAAGGGGGTAGTAAGCTAGATAGGAATCGAAGGCATGAATTCTAGAAAATAAGCTTGAAGCCAAAGCTGAACCAACTACAAAGGGCCACCGATACTCAAGTGTATCTTTTTATTCACTATTGTGAACATAGTCCTATACAAACTGCCTATCAAAAAAGGTGCAAGTGCATAGACTTTTCCATGAGCCAAACTGATGGCCAGATTCATGTATTCCTTGGTCAAAGATAGACTAGACATGCAAAAAACATGCTGAGATAGCCACTTCCATAAGAAAATAGCTAACTCTTTTAGACCGGGTAAAGTATTTGTGTGTTTGGAACGCAATTTCTTGAAACATCATTTGAGCAGAACATTTCACTGGAATTACAGAGAGGTCAAGGGATAAACCCATAGGATTGTGGTTAGTTAAAGCATTGGCATGATCGCCAATCGGTAGAAGAACTGTTGGGGTACACACATCAAACATGGTGGGAGCCATCATTTTGGTCCTGAACATGAAAACTTTGGTAGTAATGGACGAAAAATAGAAAAATGAACTCAAAAGCCATCAATCCACGTTAGGTGGATCCTTAGACATGTGAATAAGTTAGTAAATACCTTGTCGTCTCCATTGATTGGCATAGATAGCCGACACCCCAATCGACATCAACAAGGATCGGCCAAGACATAATCGCAACCCGGTTTCATGCCAAATTGTCCAATACAAGTAGGGCACCCTTAACTATAATTTCTCTGATTCTCAACTGGATAACCCGCCAAAGATTGAAGCCCATTCCTGAAAGAGGGACCCAAAATGTGAAGGCTAATGAACTTTGGGTGTTTCTACGACAGGATCAGAATGCGTGTATCCATAGGTTCGATGTAAGCCCTGAGGGCACCGATGCCCCATTGGGGGTTAGGCAGAAAGGGAACGCCCTCTCCTTCATCGCCTTTGGGAATGGATTTATTCTTCCCCATAATGTCTAAAAGAAACTACAGTAGAATGGCATATAAGAGGTTTAAGGGTTGGAAGAAACAGTAGAAAGGTTATTAGAGATAGGGCTGTATACGAACCGAGTTCGAGCCGAACATGGGTGTGTTCTAACTCGGTTCGTCTAAGTGTTGGTGTGATTGAGCTCGGCTCGTGTTCGCTAAGAGCCAAACCATCAATGTTCGAACTCGGCTCGAGTTCGTGACTCTGCAAATCGGGCTCGACTCATTTAACTATACGAGCCAAACTCGAGTTCGAAAACTCGGACCGTGTGCATGTTCAGATCCAACCAAATCCCTATTTTTTCTCAAATTACTCGATCTTTGACGCAATCAAGCTGTGGACTTTGATAAATCAAAAAAGATCTGTAGAACATACAAGGAAGAAGAGGATGTAAAATAGAAAACATACAACAAGAGATCGGCCGGCGATGAAGTCATCGACAGTGGTTCGACGACAGGGGCATCGACGACGGGGCAAAGGAGGCGACGATGGGGGGGGGGGAGGAGGCGTCGGCGATGGAGAGATAAAGGCATCAGCGATGGAGAGAGGAAGGCATCGACGATGGAGAGACAGAGGCGTGGGTGATGGAGCTTTTGTTTCTTCTCCCGAAGACTCTTGACTTTTTGGATGGAGTGTTTGGACCTTGGATGGACCTTCTCCCGCAGACTGACCTTTTTTTATGGAGTGTTTGGATGACTTGTTTCAGTTGTGTGGATAGAGTGTTTGGATGTGATGATATCATGTTTATCTTTAAGTTTTTAACTTAGATAACTAAATGGGTTAGGAAAAAATCTTATTTATACTCTCAAAAATTTAAATATATTGATACAAATATTTTATATTTATATAAAATACACGAGCTCTAATGTTCACGAACATTAATAAACAAACAACAAAATGTTCATGCTCGGCTCGTTTATGGCTCGTTTAATAAACGAGCCCTAAAATGATGTTCGTGTTCTGTTCATTTGTGAAGTGAACGACACGAACGAGTTTTTAGCGAACCGAACGAGGAGCTGTTCGTAAACAGCTCTGTTCATTTACAACCCTAATTAGAGACGAGGTCTCATTTGAGCAGAATAAGTTGAAGAGTTAAACTAGACTTAACTTTATCAAAACGGTTGAGACCGCAAGAATTGCAATCGGAATAGGAATTAACTCGCACGACTACACACGTTGCATAAGTGGGTGCGGGGGGGGGGGAGGCAATGTTGGCTACATAAAAATATTTTTACTGTGACCAATAAGATTATGGAAACGTGGAACCCAGATAGCCTCACAGAAAAAGGTGCCTAGAGAGACACGTGTTCATCAGAGAAGTAAGAATAACTGCTAGGCAGTTATTAAATATGCCACTAGTTGTCAAGGATAACACGACAAGGTCAAACAGTTTAATATCATTGCACGGGAAATAAAGTTTGTACCAAAATTGTACGAGGGAAAACGGCTGTCGTCAAGAACGAGACGATCGGTAGTAGTGATTGGTGAGCAGTTTCCATGACTATACGAAGATAGACAGTTGTCAGTAGGAGCGAAGCAATCGATGGCAACGGTTGACAAGCCACTTTCAGCAGAGAATAAAAACGAACAGTTATGGGCAATCTAAGAACGGTTATAGAAAAGTGAGTACAAAAGAAAGAGAAGGGCAAGAGGACAAGGGGTCTTCAAATTCACAAATCAAACCTGACTTGAAGAAATCAAGTCTAGAATGCAATCAACCTTCTTTTTCTTTTCTCTTTGCCAAGTTTCCACATGATTTGCTTTGTGTTGATAAAGAATCCCGTACATTATCGTACTTGCATTCGGTGTATTGTAAAATTGTTATTTGTTTTTGTGGGCGCATCTTTCATTGAGGTATTAAGTATTTTGTCTTTAGTAAGTTTCTATTTTAGTGAAGTCCTCAGGCCTGAGGGGGCAAAAAGGATCCCACACTGTTAATCGATTATTCCGCGAGTGAACAAATCAGTGTTGAATTTGCCCGCAACGCAAACAACCAGATAGCAATCCATAAATCGTGTACCCGTTTCTTAGTAGCATTCTTCGCAAATTTAGAAGTCTCTGGTTCACATACGAAGTTTTTTCCACAGGCTTCTCAACGGCCAAATATTCTTCGCATTATGGCAGGATTTGTTTTTCAACTCCCAGATAATCAATAGTATTAACATTTAATCCATACTCATCTTTGAATCAGCAAACCCTGGGAAATCCAAGTGCTTCTCATAACAATCTCAATATGACCTTTAATCACCATTACTCGCTACCGGCAAATAATTTGGAGCTTCTAAACAATCTATTTTCTGAGTAAATGTTATCCACCATATCAAATATGTAAAGGAGGCCAAGTTCTCATGCTCAAAAATATTTCAATCATTCTCAAGAGTTATGTCTCGTTTGAAAGAATAACTCTTAATTAATCTTTTCAAAGACTAATTTTATGGGCACAAGAAATTTTGGTTTTTCCTTTTTCAGTGCAATTTGTTTCCTTACTTTCTCTGCTTTGACGTTCGAAATAGACTCAACTTCGTAAAAGAGTAAAACCTAATTGTAATCATCGATCACTCCCATATAGATATCAGCCTTCCCAAACTCTCATATTGAAGATAATAATAAACAGGAGTAAGATAAACTCCATCCATCAAACAACAAAATCGGATGATTCTTGTAACACATCAAAGAACTCCGCAGATTCCTCTAATACATCCAACAAGTTGCATGCTTTTCTGATATATCAGCCTTTTCTGTAATGTTCTCTCGGGACACAAAACTTCCACCTTCTTCAATGTTTTTAAACTTCTGTTTGTCCTGAAAATAGTTCATGACTTCAATTGCTAATAAAAATAACTTTTATTTTTGTAAGTACGTATATATATGGGGGTATCCGTCAAAATCTAGCTTGAGCCTTCCTTCTCTATCCAAGCCTCTCTACCAACAAAAGAACTGATACAAAATTTTATCACCTTCGTCTAAAAGAACACATAATGTTCTTTATAACACTGAACACCATTCTGTCAAAATTTGTGGTTCTCTTTCTGCTCAAGTGGCTGGCATCTTTCCTAAGGTAACGCATGCAGTACCGTCACAGCCACACTGGCAATGGGACCTCTTAATTTTCCTACATCTGAAAATAAGTCTATTGACTTTTTCTCCGCCTGGTCAATACCCCAAAATCACAATCTTGAACATAAGTCCTATAATATGTTTCTAAAGGTTTTGATGCCAAAAGGGACGAGAGCAATTTTGGAACATCTACCAAAATTACACCTTGTGTCAAAATTTTGAGTCATAGAAAGGTAAGTGGCTCATGTCAAAAGAAAATACGAATGTAAATAATCTCGTGGATCTAGAAAACACGCCGTAAAATTACAATCTAGCAATGCCAAATGAACGTTAGCACCCCATTTTTCCTAGTTCCTTTTTTTTTTTTTTTTTTTTAAATGCTAGAATTGCATTTCAAAATAAAAAAATGTCTTACTAAACTTATCAACTTTGAGTCATCATCGTCAGGATAACTTCTCGATGGATCTAGATAGAAAATGCATGAACCAACGCCAAGAACAAATCTTGGTGAATCCAGTTGAACTGCCGAAATTAATATATTATGCAAAGCCTCTAGATATCTTCTTCTATTTTTTCTCCTTTATCTTCTGTCTGTTTTTATTTACATACTACTACACAACAAACGAGCTGATCTACAACACTTTGCAATCCCATACAGCTCGACATTTGCAGCCAAAAGCAGTCACTCTATTCTTTTTTTTATCCAATAAATATAAGTAGACGATTATAAGGTGTACACTCAACAATTATTTAGTTAAAACCCACAAGAATTGATAAACTCGTCTCTTACTTAACATAGTCCACTTTAACTATTCTTTTCTTATCCAATAAATATAAGTAGACAATCATAACGTGTATACTCAACATTTATTTAGTAAAAAACCTATCAGGATTGACAAACTCATCACTTAAACTGTATTTTGTGTCGATCATAAATGTCTCTAAAAGTTATTTGAAGTTGGCTTATTGAAACTAGAGCGAGACTATCATCTCCTTAACCTATTTGACAGGAAAAGATGTATATTTCTTGCAACTCTTAGTTGAGCCCCTGGCCCTCTTTCACCTGCTTGAGATGGACATCGACTGCATGCTCCATAACTTGATCATCATCATAGGAGCCATTCCAACTAATGCATAGTCAAATATATGACGTGCATAGAGTTAAAATTGGAACCAGAGTGAGATTATCATCTCCTTAACCTATGTGACAGGAAAAGATGTATTTTCTTGAAACTCTTAGTTGAGCCCCTGGCCCTCTCTCACCTGCTTGATATGGACACGGCTGCATGCTCCATACCTTGATGATCATCGTAGGAGCCATTCCAACTAATGCATATGGTCAAATACGACGTCTATAGGGGTAAAGATTGAGGTAATGGCTACAAGGTCCCGAGTCAAATATTTTTGTTTCGTTTGAATAGTCCAATCATGATTCATGAGCATCCAACTGATTAATAAACACCATTTTGCTCAATTATTTGATCTACTTAACTATTGAAACTTGGAAGAGATGCATTGAATACTGTTGAGAATAACCCTAGAAATATACTAGGGTCAAACTATTGACTACTGACTGAACATTTTGTTAAATTTTGCAGCTACTTAGGTTATAAGAATTTCCCTCCAATCCCGTATGAAATGACAATTCTAATGACTTTTCTGCAAACACTTTCAACGACAATTCTTAGCAGCAGTCTTTTAGCATCACTTAATACAAGCCACTAAAAACATGTAGTGACCATCGTAAGAAGAAGATTCCTTCAACCTGGTAGCAACCAAAAAAATTTCTTCGTTAAAAAGACTGACAAACCATTTTTGCACATTGATATATATATATATATATATATATATATATATATATATATATATATATATTCTAACACATAGTATAAAAGAGCCTAAGCTCATTTCCAGCCGTTTTAGCACTTTGCCCATGATTTTACATTATATTACACCCGTGCCACCCATTAAATTCGTCTCCGCCGCTGCCGCTTCCATCGCCCCACCCCCTTCTCCCTTACCCAGTTCGGGAACAACAACATCTGATCCGAAATTTCGTTTGGCAACACCACCATCGCCGCCATATCGACGCAACGCTCTCTTCCCCCCGGTAACTAACATTGCCTACCCGACCGTATAGTACCACTACAAACCTAACCTCCACGACCACCGTAGATCCAGAGCCGCCACCACGGAGCCACAAAAAGACGAACACCAAAGGTCTACAACACAACTACCATTACCAGAACCCAACTTCACCGCCCGCCACCATTGTGCTTCTGGGCCTTGAATTAGGCCTGTGTTCTATATCTTCCACAAGCACAGGTGCTGGAACTCCTTGTGCTAGAGCCTGATCCGCAGGAACATTTGAGGACGGATTCCTCATCACAACAACATCCACTTTAATTAGTTGAGTCTTGTAAGACCGGACATTCTATTTAGGGTTTTGGACTGTTGAAGCTGAGCCTGTGGTGATATTGAATTTCTGTTTGAATTTTGGTAATTTTGGGCTTTTGTATTGTAGTTTGACTTGAATTTGAAGTTGAACTCTAAATTTGGTTGACCGAGTGGAGAATGCAAGTTTCAAAGTCTAAACTGAAATGTGCTTATTGGATTAAAATTTGCTATATTGATGTTTATGCTGAATTCTCCAATTCTGGCATGAAACTATACCATGTAAAGAGATTAGGCTATGTTATATTGGGTGATTGAAATTTTGACTTCATGGGGTGATTTGGGGTTTGTTTAGTGTTAATTGAGCGACTTATCAGGGACAAACAAAGAGTACATCTTTTTATCTTTTTGTTTACGTTCTTTAATTCATATTTTCACTATTTAAAATTCATTAAAATACCTAGGAGGACAGCCACGTGCGCAGCACGTGGAGGTCTGACTAGTGTATATATATATATTACATTAATTAATGTTTGATAGGCACCATATTTGTTCTTTAAGGCACGTCCAACGTGTTAGGTTGGCTAGATATGTCTTGAATGGCCGTCCCATGCTCCACTCCATCTGAAGTCTAAATAGTGGCGTAGAGGCAGATTGATTCAAAAGGACACATTCATAGATGTGAATCAAGATTATCTAAATCTTTAATTTACATCATCACCCCAAGCATCATCCCTCATATTTTGTCTCGAAACTATTCGGTTCTTTCGGGTTTCTTCCTGTTTCCTTAGCTCTTTAGACCCAAAGTTCGGGGAGGGTAACTTCAATCCCATTCCTTGAGCAATCAACCTTCTAGCAGTTCTTGCCGATGTCTGGGGCCTCGGGAGAGGTGGTTCCAGATCTGTAAATCAATATCATCTTTAAGGTAAGCAGTAAGCACAAGATGACAGCTTTGTCTATCTATCAGTCTCGACCCTGAAGTGGAACGTATTAAGACCTAAATGAAAGTAGCACTAACATGGATCCGCGGCACAGGTCACAGAATTTTACAAGAAATTAGATCTCCAAAACCAGGGAAGCAAATAGCAATTATATAGACATATGTATCCGATGAAATTTTTGACAATCAAAAGATTCACATTTCACAATTCATGAGGATGCATAATACTAAAGATTAAGGTATGCATAATCACCTACATAAAATACTTTTTCTCTTTGTATAACATGCAATGAGGAGAAGCAGCAGCAAGATGTAGAAAGAAGGAAACAGCAATCAAGAAAGAAGCTAGAAAAAGAAATAAGCAGAAAGAAGAAAGAAAAAGCCACATGCCTTTGTTTGTACATATGAGATAGTGGTGCTTCAAAGGTGTCAGGGTTGGAACAAACACAAGCTTTAAAAACTCATTCTTTTTTAGATGAAAATGAAGAGATACATGATCTGATCTTAGACTAGTTCATAGCATTGAAATATAAAACAAATAATGAACACATTAAAACAAGCATCAGACTAGCTACGCTCTTTTTTCCTTACTGTTTGTACACCCTCTCCATGTATATTTGCAGCTCAAAGCATATAGAGCGACAATATCTTAGCTTTAGCGACAAACAAATATCAAAGGTCGGTGAATAGCCTCACCCTAAAAGCAAAAGAAAATTTCAATTGATGAAGGTAAACAGTACCTTTCACAGAAAACCAGCTTTAAGCTTCTAACTATCAGCAACAACATAAACATGCATGCACAAACACACAAATACACAGAACTCTACGTACATGTTGAGAAATGCCTTTACGGTCATAGAAATGTAGGATACTAAATTTTCAAGGTTGCATCTATAAATACGAGCAATAAAATTATTCTAAGCACCTCAACTTTTGTCAAAACTTGGGCATGCATGATTCGAGGTTCAGAAGAAAATGGGCAACAAAAATTGTACCTCTGCCCCGAATTGAGTTCAAAAGAGCATCACTGTCATCAAGTACACGAACGGTAAATGGGCATTGAATGCAGTTACGTGCCTCCAGAGCTGCAATAAAAGATTGAAATTGTTTGTTAAATCAAACTCAAACTTGTATGACTAATCCAATATCAGAATCTTATGGCTGCAAGGAGAAATAAGTGTTCTAATTAGTCTGCACATCTAAACAGGTGAAATGTGAACACAAAGTCAAGCAAAAAAGCAGGACAACATGCAGTTTAGACTCTGTAGACATGAATCCTGAAATTTTGCACGCAGAGGCAATTCCTAGTCTCTCTTTTTTCCGCAAGGAAATCATTATCGCGTCGTCTCAAAACACGAGATTAATTTTCAGTCAATAACGGAATTGCGAGACGGGCGTCTAGATGGCACTGGCATAGAATACAGTGGAAAGATAGAAGGTTCTGTTGTTGTGATGCTGGGGTGGTGACTCAGGGTTCCATGGATCGCATGGATGAACTGACAAACTGGGGTTGCTATGCCATGAACTATGGCATTTTGGGTTATGCAACAAACAAGGGACGGTTGACGATAGTATTTTCAAATGTAGGCGGCTCAGGGTTATGGGAAATAGTGCAATGAATCAGATTTTTCTGAGATAGCACTTGATGAAAACCAATAGGAAGAATTGGAGAAGCATAAATATAAAGGACAGGTCAGCTCTTAGAGGAGAAGACCAGCTACATGAAAGGAAGAATAGCAATCCAATACACAAAAATGAATCCATCATTCCATCCAAAATTAGTTCATTGCATGAAAGGTCCTTGTATAGCCAAATGCAAAGACTAAGCACGATCATTGCTGAAAGCTGAAGATTACTTTGTGGAGAGCTTGTAATGGTTAAGGTCTTTAGTATAGTTAATGTAGTCCGGTGAAAGTTACTGTTCATATAGTGGTTTGATAGATGATGAAAGCTTGTTGCATTTGTGTATTGGTAACCAAACAGAGAAGATGGCTTTCTTGGACGAGGTCATTGCCAATTACAGGAAAGTTCACCTATTCTTCTTTTTCAATTCATCGAAGTTGCATGATTTCGGTACATTTTATGATGTATTTTCTGTGCTCTGCAATTTGTATTTCACTTGGATAATTTAATTTTTTTATTGTGGCTTTAAATTTTATTTGACCTGAAGAATTAAGTGGTTGAACAGGGATTTGGAAGGTTTAGTTTTTCCCTTGTGATTCAGTATTTAAAGAAGAAATGTTCCAACTTAATCATGTAGCACATGCATACCACGATTTTTAGGCTTTTCCATTTATTTGAAACAATGAAGTCACTATTTTGTATACTTGAATTTATTGTATTGAGAATCTCATGGTATTTGGGGGAACTACTACTGCTAGCCTTTGTTTTGCATGCAGCTTGGGAGTACAAAATAATTGGTTCAACCACTAGCAGCAGCTACCAGGCAACATGTCATGACTCCTTAGTTTTTAAATCTGGTGTACTGGAATTCATAAGCATAGATTTGAAATGGAAACTAAGAATGGGTTTGTATTAATTGCTTCATGACATCCATTCTTATTGCATTTTGTTTCAATAACTATTGATTGACAAGTACATATATAGCAATATCACTACATCAGAGTACAGATATGACTGTACATATATGACTGTTTACTTGGTTAATCATTTTCTGAATGCTTCTTTGATTCCATTGACATTTTTATTGGTGGTTTTTTTTTCACTGCTCTCTGCTTTAGATTGCAAATAATAATCTTGTACCGCTAATGCTAAGGAAAAGTCGGCATATGTCAAATTCCTACTATATCTTCAAAAGAGTTTTGTACTGTTGGGTATGATTTTGATTTTCATTCAGGTTTTCTTCGGTGTGCAATTTGATTTGGTTTCATTTTTGGATTGTAATTTCAGTTTGGATTTTGATTGGGCCAAATATTGAGCGACGACTACCATCACCTATCAAATTTTAGTTTGGTCCCTCTTTAGGATGAATAGTATCTATTGCTTGTTGGCTGATGTTATACTACAGCTCGCGGAAATTTAGGATCATCCCTCTTGGCTTGGTTGCGCGAAGCAATTCTACAAGACATGCAACCTTCGCTAAGACTGCGTGTGCATTCTCTCTGTCTTGAGGGGTCTCCACACTGCGTAATGGTGAAAGCCTCGTGAACTTGGCAAAATTCTTACTGTTTTTGTATGTTTTCCACAGTAACTGAAAATCATCATTGGAATGGTTTACTTGGTGCAATTCAGGGATCATTGAGCAATAATAAGAAAGTATAGGTTGATGGCAATGAGGGGAAGCCCACAGCCATGTGTAACCAAGGTACTACTGGAAAGTTGGAGCTGGCTTTGGTAAAAGCTGGTCCTGATTGTAGGGAGACTATTCTGAAGTGACATTGCCTCATCCGATTTTGACAGTCAGTAATATTTATAGATTGTATTCAAAGTGAGGAACCTTCATTTGTTTAATTGATGACATTGTAATAACCTTTGCGATATCTATCTACTTCCTTATACTATTACTGTTTTTGCCTGACCAGATCATTACGTTACCATATTGTCCAGCATTGCATAAAAGGATGCTAATTTTAGAGGTTTTGGCATGCAGACGCTTACCCGACGCTTGCGAGGATACAACATGGCAGCTTACTATGATGAGTCTCCAGATTCCCTACTTCGCTAAGATTTCTTCTTATACATAATAGAGAATTCTAAAAAGTCTCAAAGCATGAAAATATATAGATATTCCTACAGAGAATTCTAGATACTCACCGTAAACTATACGATCAAATAGATCACGACCGTCCATTGAGGAAATTGCCATATATAAATAGGTGTGGCCATCACTTGGCCAAACCATCCAAGCACTGTATTCTCTATTTGCAACACTGCAAGCATTCTCCCAAACTCTCGTGTCCTTTGCCTATACATAGCTCTTGTTGTTACCTAGGTAGCACGAACACCGTATCCGACACCGACACTAACCGGGACACCGGACACCGCAATTTTCAAAAAACCAGATTTTGGACACCGCTGAATTTTTTAATATGTGTGTCTGTGTGTCTGTGGCTATATATATATATATATGGGTCGTGATCCATTGCTAGCGCTGGCAAGTTGCCAGCGCGATCTGGCCGTCTGCTACATTATGTAGCGAACGGTATCGTACCGTGCGCTACATAATGTAGCGGACGACGAAAAAAATGGTCGTCCACGCTCGCGATCTGGCCGTCCAATCTCACGCGTGGACGGCCAGATCGACGCTGACAACTTGGGTTAAGTTGCCAGCGCTAGTAATGGATTAGCTCCCTATATATATATATATATATATACACACACACATTTCAATTAGAGCAACTAAATTTCGTTCAAAATGCATGAGAAAGAAAGCAAGTAACATAAAATAGTCTCAACAGTAACAAGAAAAAAGGTCGGCAACAAGAAAGCAGTTGAATGTCTTAACAGTACCAAGATTAGAGTCTCAACAATAACAAGAGAGAAGGAAAAAAGACATCAGACCAAAGGCATGAAGGAGAGGTTTTATATAGTCAGATGGTCTGTAAATGAGGTCCGAGATGTTGACCTATCTTACTATAGACTGGCAAGCTTTGATGCTTTAAGCAACAAAAAGAAGGAAAAGACAAAGAGATGAGAGAGAAAGAAGAAGGTACTTTTTGTTGGGTCGATCTGATTAGGGTTTGGCCTAAAAGTTCATTTCTAAAAAACCCCAGATTTATCCCTCAAATAAATTTGAAATATTGTATTTTGGCCCCATACGAGTGGACACTTCTTTACAAGGTGTCCGACACTTCTTCACAAGGTGTCCGACACTTCTTCAAGAGGTATCTGACACGGTGTCTGGTAATTAAAAAATAAATAAATAAATTCGGACCCCGCTGAGAGGTGTCGGTAAGATGTCGAGGTGTTGGTAAGCGTCGGACACCATACCTCGTCCTATAAGAGGTGTCGGTGCTTCCTAGGTTGTTACCCAGCCAAGGGGTAGGCTAACTTAGAAGTTCTAGCTGGGGCTCGAAAGTGCCAGTTGTTGCACGGTTGGCTTAGATTTGGCTAAGGCCGGGACAAGTGGTATCAGAGCTTGGGTTAAGAGAGGTCGTGCCAAGCAAGGAGAAAAGAAAGGCAACCAAGAATACTAATGGCGCAACATTGGGGATGTCCGGTGATTGCACTTGAACGTGGGCGAGATCCATTGGCGCCACCAGGTAGGAAAAAGGGCAGTCGAGGAAAAAGCAAATCAAGCGGTGCCCTTGCTTCTTTGGATGGTTGAACGTGCGTCTTGGAGGAAGCCTTGGAAGATGTCAAGTATCGGTTGGGCAACGTTGAGCAAAACCTTCAAACTTTGGAAAAGCATGTCCTAGAAGAGCTTGACACGCTCAAGAAGGCGATGAAGTCCCAAGACGAGTTGCTTATGAGATTCATGGAGTTGTTCTCTAATCTCCAAGTGCAACTTGACGTGGTAAAGGTTGGCATGGAGGAGATGTGGCAAGATACGGCAATGTGCAAGCGTTCTATAGCGGGCGGAGCCATTGTCACTCCTAGTCCAAGGCCAAAACGAAAGGAGTTCGGAGGCAAGCGGGATGCCAAGGAGCTCAACGACTTCATTTGGTACGTGGAGTGATATTTTGAAGGGGCTAGCATCACCGAGGAGCAAACTAAGGTAAGAACTGCTACCTTCTACCTCATCGACATGGCAACAGTATGGTTATGTAGGAAGCACAATGACATTGGAAAAGGCTTGTAGGAAGTACAACGACCATATGCTGACCGCAACATACCATGAAAAGATCTTTGAATAGTATTCGATGATTTACATATTGTTGTTATTCTATCGTTCTCAAAGAGTTTTCCCGCAAATTATGAAAAGGGTAAATTATACATGACACCCCTGAGGTTTGCCCTAAACTACACACAGCTCCTACCATCTTCTAACACAAACACACTGCCCACAAGATACCACCAACAACAACAGATCTAGCACCCTACAATGTTACCCGCCTCCAAATACAGCACACACACCTCCAAACACACACTTGTGCCGCACCACATCATCACCATGCAACCTGTGGCATCACCGCAGTCATCCACCGCACTTCGCCACACCAACGGTGACCAGATCAGGCCACCATTTTCCGCCATCGGTAAGCATCACCACAGCCGACCATGGTTTTGAGGACCCGTCGGCATAGATCTATGAACAAGATAGATCCCGGCTTTGGTTTTAAGGCCTAGCAATGGTTTTGAAAAAACCGGTCGCCGACCATGGTTTTGAGGGCCTAGATCTCCACAATCTGACCCACTGGTGCCGGAGACACGTACGGATTGGACTACGAGGGTATGGTGGTGGAAGAGTTCCCGGCGATCGGAGCGGGGCCTTGGCGCAACGGAGGATCTGGAAGCGACGGTTGGCTGTTCCGGGGGAGGCGATGGGACGCTATCAGAGGCTGGAGGGTGTTGCCGTGTGGTGGGGTTGCCGGCGATATGCCTGGAGTGTGTTGTCGCGTGGTGGGTTGTGGTGGGTCGTGGTGGCCGCGGTGGTCGTCTGTCAGTAAGGTGAAAGGACAGTGCTGTTGGTGGTTGGCCGTTGTGGGGCTGTTGGTAGTCGTGATTAGTCACCGAAGCGAGTTGCCGATCGCTAGTGTGTGTCACATGTGTGTTGGTGGTTGTGTATGAGAGAGAAAGAGAGAGGGGTAAATTTATTTGTTTATGAGGGGCATCAGAGTCTCTTCATTTATTTTATTAACTCCGTTAACTGAAAAATAAAAATGTGTATCTTAGTGTAATAAAAAAAGATAATAGGAGCCGTGTGTAGTTTAGGGTAAACCTCAGGGGTACCGTGTGTAATTAACCTTTATGAAAATTACTTTGGAACATAGTATGTGTGCTTATTGGGCTCCCAACTCACTATTTCAAATTTTCAGGTAATTACTTAGTGGGACTCGATATTTTTGAAGGTATATTAATGACGTTTGCATCTTCATTGTTGTAGAACATAGCGGGAGTACATAACGATGCGCAACTTGGTATTGGAGGATGGATCGAAGATGATGAGTTCGATGAGGAACCCTTTAAGGAGGATCGTGAAGAAAATCCTGAAGAAGATCCTGAGAGGAAGAGCAGGAAGAAGGTCCTGTTGAGATTGACCTAGAAGGGCCTATTGAGGAATGGGGTCGAGCACGTCAATCGTGATGAGCCCGAAAGGAATGAATGGAAGCGAAAGTATTCCCAGATGGCTAGTGAGTGAGATGAGCTGATACGTCAGATAATGCCCATGAAGGTTGACACCCGTCGAGCCAAAGAGGAAAGGGAATTGCTGAAAGCACAATTGAAGAGTATGAAGAATAACTATGGGTTCTATTGGGTGCAAAGGCAGGACGACTGTAATTACTACTTTGCAAAGAAGGTTCTAGAGTTACAGGACTGGTTGGGAGATGCAGATTCGATAACCTTCTCTCGGGCTCAAGTAGAACAGTGGATCCAGGAATTTGAGGATTAGATTGAGCAAAGAAACGAGTGAGGATCGACGAGGTGGCCAATATGGATTGGGAAGGTTTTAAGAGGCTATTTCTTAAGAAGTATTTCCCCCAGACAATTAAGGAACATATGGAGATAGAGTTCATGCAACTGACTTAGGGGAACCTGTCAAGGAATACGAGGCTGTTTTTACTCAGTTCTCTCGCCATGCTACTCATCTGGTGGACACCGAAGCCAAGAGAGCTAGGAAGTTTGAGAATGGGTTACGGCTCGGTATTTGGTCTCGCATTTCTACACAACAGTTGGGAACTTATGCTGAAATTGTGGATGGAGCCCTAATAGCACTAAGGGACAATGAAATCTGTTCAGAAGCCGAGACCAGCAGAAGAAGAGGGCTAGGAACAATGAAGTTCATGGAAGCAGCATGTCAGGCGACACCTCCAAGCGCCCGAAACCTCAAGAAGTCAATAGAGGAATGCAGCCCCAAAGATGGAATGAACAGAGACAAGGGTCTGCAAGTCGAGCACCACCTCAGCAGAGGAATGATCTACGACCAAACTCTCAAGAGCGTCCCACGATTAGAACCGGGGGACAGAATGGTCCACAGCCCTGCCGTAGGTGCAACCAGTTTCATCTTGGCCGACAGTGTACGTGGGGAACGAGGAAATGTTTTGAATGTGGTCAGGAGGGGCATCTAGTTAGAAATTGTTGTTCCAGGGCGGGACCACAAAACCAAGTGAGAAATGATGCAGTGAAGCCCAGGGCAATGGCGAGAGTTTTCGATAACTCGACAGGATGC
The DNA here is from genome assembly GCA_033065855.1 of Escallonia rubra. Taxonomy (NCBI): domain Eukaryota; kingdom Viridiplantae; phylum Streptophyta; class Magnoliopsida; order Escalloniales; family Escalloniaceae; genus Escallonia; species Escallonia rubra. The sequence continues at coordinate 23,128 of JAVXUO010003120.1, read as the reverse complement.
ACAGGCTTATGACTCGGTGGTTACGGGTACACTCCCTATCTTTTCCACCTTTGCGAGTGTGCTATTTGATTCCGGTGTTACACATTCTTTTGCTTCTCGTGCCTTTATTAAACGGTTAGGCAAGCGTTTAGAACCCTTAGACGTTCTGAAATGCATTTCTACCCCAATGGGGGACTCTGTTGTGGCGGACCAAGTGGTCAAGGAATTGCCCAATCAAAAATTAAGGATAGAGAATTAGCCGCAAACCTAATTTGTTTGAATATGTTGGAATTTGATCTTTGTTCCCAACCCATTCTGGTCGCACCCAAAGGCCCACTACGGTCCCACTTTGCATGACACGTCCGCACAAGCAACATACATTTTCAACGCTCACAACCGGTCAAAGCATGCACGCTCAAGTAACGTGACCAAGCCTCATGACACTTCGACCGTCGCACTTCGCCTGTCGCCCAACGACGCGCCATGACACTTGCCCAAGGAAGTTGGCCTTGGCCTCCCCCTTGGGGTCGGCCTCGGCCTTCCCCTTGGGGTCGGCCTCGGCCTTCCCCGAAGGGTTGGCCTTTGGCCTCTATCCTTAGCACCTTCACTTCTCTTCAAGAGGCCTTTCATCCTTCGCGACGCCCTTCGCCCATCATCCATACATCAACCTCGCGACGTCCGTCGTGCACCACCTTACGGACGTTCGTACGTCAACCTCGCGACGTCCGTCGTGCACCACCTTACGGACGTTCGTACGTCAACCTCGCGACGTCCGTCGTGCACCACCTTACGGACGTTCGTACGTCAACCTCGCGACGTCCGTCGTGCACCACCTTACGGACGTTCGTACATCAACCTCGCGACGTCCGTCGTGCATCACCTTACGGACGTTCGTACATCAACCTCGCGACGTCCGTCGTGCACCACCTTACGGACGTTCGTACATCAACCTCGCGACGTCCGTCGTGCATCACCTTACGGACGTTCGTACATCAACCTCGCGACGTCCGTCGTGCATCACCTTACGGACGTTCGTACATCAACCTCGCGACGTCCGTCCTGCAATAACCTCCCGTCGCCCGGACACAACTCCGCGACCCCCGTCGCCCGGACACAACTCCGCGACCCCGTCGCCCAGACACAACTCCACGACGCTCATCATCCGTCGCCCGGACGTCGTCTCCGTGACCCCTGTCACCGACGTCCGGGCGTCACACTCCAACACTTCGCCGCGCCCATGCGCCGCGCCGCTGATACAGCCGTGCCCCCAGGCTCTCTGTCACACTACCGTGCCCCCCGGCACTATACGCACTATGTCGCGCCCATGCGCCACCATTGACACCAACGTGCCCCCGGCACCTTACGCACTCTGTCGCGCCCATGCGCCACCATTGACACAAACATGCCCCCGGCACCTTACGCACTCCGTCGCGCCCATGCGCCGTGCCATTGACATAGACGTGCTCCCTGCACCTTACTCACTTCATCGCGCCCATGCGCCACAATCATGTCATCATGCCCCCGGGCACCACACTCATTCATCACACCATGCGCACCTTGCCTTGGTCATGGAACATGCTTCAACCCACTCTCCGGAGTGTACATCATCCGCGGGGATCCTCCGGGATGCTACCTTGACATGCTCCGAGTGCTCCGGCATAAGGACTCACCCGCGGGGATAGGCGACTCCTCCGGGACACTATCTCTGCCAGGGAGCTCTTCAACTCCCCTTCCGCCAGGTAGACGGCTCCTCCGGGATGCTACCTTGGCCGGCCGGGTAGACGGCTCCTCCGGGATGCTACCTTGGCCTGCGGAATAGACGACTCCTCCGGGACACTATCTCCGTCAGGGTGCCTGCGTGACTGGCCTACGTGCTCCGGCACTGGGGGCTTGCGTCGGCACCCCTAGGGACTATGACCCCCGGGTCACTTCGAGACGGGAGCAGGTCTTCGGAGGGCATCGCGCCTAGTTCACCTGGCAGTTGGGCGTCGGGTCTTCCCCACCGCTGTCAGGCCTGTGGGACTCCGCAAGGGCTCGGATTGGAGGCTAGATCAAGGGGGTTCTCTGGCCACACCGATGCGGTGGGAGCCAGTCTTTCCAGACAGACAGAGCGACGCTGTGAGGAGCAGGCCGGTTGAATATGCGATCTGACAGTCCATGGAGCACCGGCACCCGTGGCCCCCCCGGTGACGTGTCATTCCCGGGGAGCGCCACGTGTCGGTTTATGACATCATCATCTCAATCTCTATAAATAGAGGTCTTGAGAATTCATTTGGGAGAAGAACATTTTGGACATTTTCACTTTCTCACTCTAGAATTCTAGAGAGAGAAACATACAGTACCCTGACTCTGGACCTAAGCATCGGACTGTGACTGTCATCGCGTATTCATCTCGCGCTATCGCCCTCGCAGCACTGCCACCCTCGAGTTCTGTCTGGGAAGCCCTTGGTCTCTGCCCTTGCTCCACCCTTGCTGTGTCTCACATCAACATACTTGGAAGCTGACGCGGATTGCAGTCTTTGTGGCACCTCCACGTAAGCTCGAACCCATTTTCCTTGGCATCATTTTGGCGACTCTGCTGGGGAGGTGAGCATCGTACTGCAGTTTGTCTATCTTCCGCACTCAGTCTCCATGCCTAGACAACGAAAAGCTACGAAGGCTGCCAGCCAAGGCCTTATCCACACCGTACAAGAGGAGGATCACCTCGGCGAACAAGAAGGGACTAGTGCTATGCGTCTCCAAGACCAGCCACAAACTACCGCACCTGACATACAAGTTGCAGTCAACGCGGCCATCCAGCAGTTTTCGCCCACTATAGCCACTCTTATGACAACCATCTTAGAAATGCAAAAATCAATCCAAGTCTTGACTTCACAATCACCGACTTCCCGAAGCCTTAGAGCTCTGCACCCTGTGCCCATTACTCACCCCATGTCATCCCAAGATCCAGGTTTGGCCCCTCCTGCTCATATCCAACCTTCAAGGCCTGGGCTAGTTTTGGACACTGCTCAGGTCCCAGTGTCGCGACCACCGCTGCCTTGGTCCTCCGGGCCCTCGACAGTAGGACTCGCGGCACCTCAGCCCCCGGCGCCACGCATTACCCTTGCTCGAAACACTTCGGAGACTCACGAATCAATTGAGATGGAGCCTAACCCGAACATAACTAGCCGAAACCTAAACACAAGTCATTCCCCCGGCTTACTCCAGTCGACCTTTCCTGACGACCGGCCTCCAGCAGCTGACACTACCCATATGCAAAACATGCCCCAACAAGTTGCTCACCATCACCAACCCCTCTCTACCATCGTCATCCCCTCAATGCCTCAGGTTGTACCGTCTGGGGGCTCTGGTGCTCGGATCATCACGACAGGGCACAAGCCCTCACATGCGTCCTACGTCACCAAGCATGACTTAGACGCCCTCCTTCACCGTCTCAAGCAGTCATCCTCACCCCACTCCGCCTCTAAGCTGTCAGGTCATGCTCCCTACTTTGGCAGCCTCGCTACTAAGCCCTACCCTATCAAGTACAAGCAACCACCTTCACATTGTTCAACGGCAAAGAAGGCAACGCCCGCGAGCATCTCACCCGTTTTGCTGGCTCCCTCGAGCACTACGGGGAAGACGACACTTTGAAGCTTCGGGAATTTCACAAGTCCCTGACTGGCCTCGCCTACTCTTGGTATCATCAGATTCCTGACAGTACTATCCACTCATGGTCCGACATGGTCCAGCTCTTCCTTGACAAGTTTCACTATGAGACGGAACGTGTGACCATCGTTGACATTGCCGGGATCCGCCAGAATCCCGGGGAAGACCTCAACACCTATGTTACGCGATTTCATCACAAGTGCTTGGAGTGCACTGACTTCAGCAAGGATGAAACCCTTGTGCCCATTTGCATCAAGAACATGAAGGACACCTACAGGGTCTACCTTGAAAACCTCCAGCTTCGGTCTTGGAGACATCTCAAGGAGGCTGCACGACGCACCTATGACTCGGTCGGTCCGTCAAAGACTCCAAAGCCCCAACCTCATATTGCCTTGGCCACGACGATGGAAGCAGCTAGTAACGACGACAACAACCGCAAGCGTCAGTCCCAAGGAAGGGACGGGCGTCCTGACAAGAGAGGGCAGCCGATGCCTGCCCCGGAATACCCGTGTGACTTAAATACTGTTAGAAATCTCCTCGAGACATGGATCGACGACAATGCCATAACCCTGCCTAATGTCAACAGTGAACCTACACCGGAAGACTTAGCCCATCACAACTACTGCCCCTATCATCGAAAGGTCGGTCATGGCCTCAAGTGGTGCAGGGGCCTCAAGTTTGTCTTCGCCGACAAGATTGCGTCCGGAGAGCTCAAACTCTAAGTACGGGACATATGACCTACCCGACCAAGCCTTGGCATGCCTTAGTGCATTTTCCACACTTGTAATTTTTTTGTTCATTTTGCAAGTTTCCATGTACGTCATACCCATGTATCAAGGCATGATGCCTATCCTTCGTTATCAATGAAGTTACATTTTTCAGACTTAGAAAAAATTTCAAGCTACATTGATCTTGCACAAGTCTCTTGATATCACCCTTCATGCCATCACCCACTCCCTTGGGGGCTTCACCCCTTCCCAATCCCTTCGGTCTCACATTGCAATGACTTGGTACGTGGTGCGCGGGGTGGCTCGAGCCGCGCTACTACGGTCGCATCATCATCCAACATTCACTTTTCCAACACTTAGAAAAAAAAATTTTCATTTTTTTCGCAACCGGTCATCGATGATCATCCTCAATGGTCTCCCTCGGCATCCTTGTCTCAGCCCAACACTTAGAAAAATTTTCATTTTTTTCGCAACCGGTCATCAATGACCACCCTCAACGGCCTCCCCTTAGCATCCTTGCCCGAACTCAAAAAAAAAAATTTCAACACTTAGAAAAATTTTCAAGTTTTTCATCTCCTCACATGCTCCCCACATTCATGCTCTCATCACTCTCCCTCTCACACCTTCACTCTTCTCCCTCACCATCCAACACCCCATCACCCTTTCCCCACTTCATAAACAACTTCTCTCTTATGAAAAATGCTTCATCTTCTCCCATCCCATTTCTCTCACTCTCATCTTGCAATTGTGAAAATATTCTTGGGGGCTCCCTCCTTAAAAAAAAAAAAAAAAAAATTTATATATTATTATTTTATTATTATTTTATTCGAATTTGACTTTGAATTTCAAAAAATCTGACTAACCCTACCCGCGAACCCGAACCGACCCGCGAGTCCCGACCCGCGCCCATTCCCTCTCTATGGTGTACCCGCCCCCACCCGGATCCAGACCCCTTTTACCCGAGAAAACCCTAATTCACCAAACCCTAATTTTTTCCCCATCTCTTTCTCTTTCTCTCTTCTCTTCATGCGCGGCCGCCGCCCTCTTCTCCTTGCGGCGCCCCCTTCGGCCTCCTACCAAGCATCCTCCTCGCCGACGACGACCCCCCCGGCCGCACCTCCTTCCTCCCGCCACCGGCCACCCGCGGCACCCCGCCGCCGCCGCCCCCACTTCTTCCCCTTTCTTCTTCTTTCTTCTTCTTCTTTCTTCTTCTTCTCACCACGCCGCCCCCCTTTCCCCTTCCTTCCTCCCTCCTCCCCCGCCCCCCCTCGGCCTCGGCCTTGTGGCGCCTCGGCCCTTCCTCATCCTCCATCTCCCTCACCCCCAAACTCCCTTCCCACCCTCGGCCTCGGCCGCCACCGCCCCCTTCCTCTCTCCCCTTCTCCCTTTTCCTACGCCGCCCACCCCTCGGCCTCGGCCTCGGCCCAGCCAACCTCCCCGCCCCTCTCCTTCCCCCCTCCCTCCTTCCCCTTTCCCCTTCCTCCCTTCCCCCTCGGCCTCGACCCCGCCCCCTCCATCCCTCCTTCCACCCTCGGCCTCGCGCCTTCACCCACCACCGCCGCCCCCTCGGCCTCGGCCTCCATCCATCTCCTTCCCCCTCCTCTTCTCTTCCCCCCGCCCCTAGCCCACCACAAGCTCGGCCTCGGCCTTGGCCAAGTGGCCTTGGTCGGCCTCGGCCTCGGCCTCGCGGCCTTGGTCGGCCAGCCTTCGCTCTCCATCCCCATACCCTCTCCCCATCCTTTCCCCATGGCCGAACCTCCCTCCCCATTCCACCTTCACCCACATTCAACCTTCACCTTTCACACATGAAAATCTTCCATGCCCACTTCGGCCCCCACCACCAAGGCCACTCTTCGGCTTCATACCACACCAAGCATGCCAAAAAAAAAAACCCATCATGACGACCAACGCGCGCCTCGCGTCTAACCTCTTCCCTTCGGTCACCACACCCAAGTCCACCCCGCCACCTTCGACCTTCTCACCTTCACATCATGGCCGACATCCAAGGCTGGCAACTTAAAAAAAAAAAAATTTTGTCGCCCGTCGTCCGGACGTCAACTCCGCGACCCCCGTCGCCCGTCGTCCGGACGTCAACTCCGCGACGCCCGTCGCCCGGACGTCAACTCCGCGACGCCCGTCGCCCGTCGTGGACTGCCCCTGCATCGCGACGCTCGATCGCGCACATCGCGCCCCTACACATTTCATACTTTTTTACACTTAGAATTTTTTTTGCAAATTTGATCACATCCCATGTGACGATGTCCCTCGACATCAACGCCCTTGGTAGGTGGTGCGCGAGATAGCTCGAACCACTTACTCCTATCCATTCTCTAATGCTCGTCGTCAGCGCCCGCGCGCCGTCTTCACGACGCTTGTCGCCCATCGCCCGGGTGACGTCTCCGCGACACTCGTCGTCTGTCGCCCGGGAGCCGTTTACATGCTCGCGCCCCTGCGCCCTATCATCGTGCCTTGGTCTCAACCCCCAAGCATTCCAAGCTTTCGTAGGTGGTGCACGAGGTGGCTCGAGCCACCTACTCTTTATCACCATCATGCAGACGACCTCAACAACACTCCAGCCAAACAACATAAAATCTTCCCAACCCATTCTGGTCGCACCCAAAGGCCCACTACGGTCCCACTTTGCATGACACGTCCGCACAAGCAACATACATTTTCAACGCTCACAACCGGTCAAAGCATGCACGCTCAAGTAACGTGACCAAGCCTCATGACACTTCGACCGTCGCACTTCGCCTGTCGCCCAACGACGCGCCATGACACTTGCCCACGGAAGTTGGCCTCGGCCTCCCCCTCGGGGTCGGCCTCGGCCTGCCCCTTGGGGTCGGCCTCGGCCTTCCCAGAAGGGTTAGCCTTTGGCCTCTATCCTTAGCACCTTCACTTCTCTTCAAGAGGCCTTGCATCCTTCGCGACGCCCTTCGCCCATCATCCGGACATCAACCTCGCGACGTCCGTCGTGCATCACCTTACGGACGTTCGTACATCAACCTCGCGACGTCCGTCGTGCACCACCTTACGGACGTTCGTACATCAACCTCGCGACGTCCGTCGTGCACCACCTTACGGACGTTCGTACATCAACCTCGCGACGTCCGTCGTGCATCACCTTACGGACGTTCGTACATCAACCTCGCGACGTCCGTCGTGCACCACCTTACGGACGTTCGTACATCCGTCGTGCACCACCTTACGGACGTTCGTACATCAACCTCGCGACGTCCGTCGTGCATCACCTTACGGACGTTCGTACATCAACCTCGCGACGTCCGTCCTGCAATAACCTCCCGTCGCCCGGACACAACTCTGCGACCCCCGTCGCCCGGACACAACTCCGCGACCCCGTCGCCCAGACACAACTCCACGACGCTCATCATCCGTCGCCCGGACGTCGTCTCCGTGACCCCTGTCACCGACGTCCGGGCGTCACACTCCAACACTTCGCCGCGCCCATGCGCCGCGCCGCTGATACAGCCGTGCCCCCAAGCTCTCTGTCACACTACCGTGCCCCCCGGCACTATACGCACTATGTCGCGCCCATGCGCCACCATTGACACCAACGTGCCCCCGGCACCTTACGCACTCTGTCGCGCCCATGCGCCACCATTGACACAAACATGCCCCCGGCACCTTACGCACTCCGTCGCGCCCATGCGCTGTGCCATTGACATAGACGTGCTCCCTGCACCTTACTCACTTCATCGCGCCCATGCGCCACAATCATGTCATCATGCCCCCGGGCACCACACTCATTCATCACACCATGCGCACCTTGCCTTGGTCATGGAACATGCTTCAACCCACTCTCCGGAGTGTACATCATCCGCGGGGATAGGCGACTCCTCCGGGACACTATCTCTGCCAGGGAGCTCTTCAACTCCCCTTCCGCCAGGTAGACGGCTCCTCCGGGATGCTACCTCGGCCAGTCGGGTAGACGGCTCCTCCGGGATGCTACCTTGACATGCTCCGAGTGCTCCGGCATAAGGACTCACCCGCGGGGATAGGCGACTCCTCCGGGACACTATCTCTGCCAGGGAGCTCTTCAACTCCCCTTCCGCCAGGTAGACGGCTCCTCCGGGATGCTACCTCGGCCAGTCGGGTAGACGGCTCCTCCGGGATGCTACCTTGACATGCTCCGAGTGCTCCGGCATAAGGACTCACCCGCGGGGATAGGCGACTCCTCCGGGACACTATCTCTGCCAGGGAGCTCTTCAACTCCCCTTCCGCCAGGTAGACGGCTCCTCCGGGATGCTACCTCGGCCAGTCGGGTAGACGGCTCCTCCGGGATGCTACCTTGACATGCTCCGAGTGCTCCGGCATAAGGACTCACCCGCGGGGATAGGCGACTCCTCCGGGACACTATCTCTGCCAGGGAGCTCTTCAACTCCCCTTCCGCCAGGTAGACGGCTCCTCCGGGATGCTACCTTGGCCGGCCGGGTAGACGGCTCCTCCGGGATGCTACCTTGGCCTGCGGAATAGACGACTCCTCCGGGACACTATCTCCGTCAGGGTGCCTGCGTGACTGGCCTACGTGCTCCGGCACTGGGGGCTTGCGTCGGCACCCCTAGGGACTATGACCCCCGGGTCACTTCGAGACGGGAGCAGGTCTTCGGAGGGCATCGCGCCTAGTTCACCTGGCAGTTGGGCGTCGGGTCTTCCCCACCGCTGTCAGGCCTGTGGGACTCCGCAAGGGCTCGGATTGGAGGCTAGATCAAGGGGGTTCTCTGGCCACACCGATGCGGTGGGAGCCAGTCTTTCCAGACAGACAGAGCGACGCTGTGAGGAGCAGGCCGGTTGAATATGCGATCTGACAGTCCATGGAGCACCGGCACCAGTAGCCCCCCGGTGACGTGTCATTCCCGGGGAGCGCCACGTGTCGGCTTATGACATCATCATCTCAATCTCTATAAATAGAGGTCTTGAGAATTCACAGGGGAAGAACATTTTGGACATTTTCACTTTCTCACTCTAGAATTCTAGAGAGAGAAACATACAGTACCCTGACTCTGGACCTAAGCATCGGACTGTGACTGTCATCGCGTATTCATCTCGCGCTATCGCCCTCGCAGCACTGCCACCCTCGAGTTCTGTCTGGGAAGCCCTTGGTCTCTGCCCTTGCTCCACTCTTGTTGTGTCTCACATCAACATACTTGGAAGCTGACGCGGATTGCAGTCTTTGTGGCACCTCCACGTAAGCTCGAACCCATTTTCCTTGGCATCAATCTTATATTGGGGATGGATTGGTTAGCAGCATTTCATGCCTCCGTAGATTGCTTCCATAAGAGAGTGACCTTTAACATCCCTAGTCAAGATCAATGATCTTCCAGGGATCTAGTATAACATCCCCTCCACATATGGTTTCTGCCTTGCAGGCAAACCGACTTCTTACGAAGGGTTGTTCTGGATACTTGGCCTACGCAATAGACACCCAGCAGAAGGATTCTGAAGCATTTCTGTGGTAAGAGAGTTTCCTGAGGTATTTCCAAAAGATTTGCAGGGGATTGAATTTACCATTGAGTTGATTCTTGGAACTGCCCCTATCTCTAAGGCACCGTATCGTATGGCACCCATGGAGTTGAGAGAATTAAAGACACAATTACAAGATCTTCAAGATAAAGGGTTTATTTGTTCACCCTTCGGTGCACCAGTATTATTCGTGAAGAAGAAGGATCGCACGATGAGGTTGTGTATCGACTAACAAGAGCTAAACAAGGTGACGCTTCGTTCGGGGTATCACCAGTTAAAGGTTAAAGCAGCAAACGTGCCAAAGACAGCCTTTCGCACTAGATACAAACATTACAAGTTTTTGGTAATGCCTTTTGGGTTGACTAACACTCCGGCAACGCTTATGGATTTGATGAATCGAGTATTCAAACCCTTTTTGGATCAGTTTGTAGTAGTGTTCATTAATGATATATTAATATATTCTAAGACGAGGGAAGAACATGAACAACACTTGAGGGCGGTATTAGAGATCTTAAGGGAAAAGAAGTTGTATGCTACACTTAAGAAGTGCGAATTTTGGTTGGACAGGGTTTCATTCTTAGAATATGTGGTATTGGAAGAGGGGGTATTGGTTGACCCCAAGAAAAAAGAGGCGGTCATCAACTAGGACAGACCTATCACAGTGACGGAGGTTTAAAGTTTCTTAGGTTTAGCCGAGTATTACAGGAGATTCGTAGAAGGGTTCCCACGAATAGCAACACCCTTGACTCACCTAACCCAAAAAGCGGTCAAGTTTGAGTGGGATTAAGATTGTGAGAGTAGCATCCAAGAATTAAAGAAGGGGCTTGTCACGTAGAAGGGTTCCCACGAATAGCAGGAGATTCGTAGAAGGGTTCCCACGAATAGCAACACCCTTGACTCGCCTAACCCAAAAAGCGGTCAAGTTTGAGTGGGATTAAGATTGTGAGAGTAGCTTCCAAGAATTAAAGAAGAGGCTTGTCACGGCTCTTGTACTTACTCTTCCATGTGGGTATGGGGGCTTCACAGTTTATAGCGATGCCTCTCACCAAGGTCTAGGGTGCGTACTTAAGCATAATGGAAAGGTGATTCCATACGCCTCTAGACAGTTAAAACCGTATGAGAAGAATTACCCAACCCATGATGTGGAGCTTGCGGCAGTGATTTTTGCCTTTAAAGATTTGGAGACATTACCTCTACAGAGAACCTTCCGAGATATTCACCGACCATAAGAGCTTAAAATATATTTTTACCCAGAAAGAGTTAAACCTGAGACAGAGGCGGTGGTTCGAATTACTGAAGGACTACGATATCAATATCCAGTACCACCCAGGCAAGGCGAACGTGGTTGCCGATGCGCTTAGTAGGAAGTCATCTTCATCGTTGTCCATCCTAATTACAAGGGAGAGGCATCTATTAGGAGACATGAGGAAACTGAACTTGGATGTCAAAGTTCGAGGCTCGAACAAGGACAATTCCCTTAGTAACCTTGTGGTACGACCTACCTTGTTTGATAAGATTAAGACAGCCCGGGAAGAAAGTCGATGACACCTACATAAGATAATGGAGGAGGTAAAGCATGGGGGAAGGCCTGATTTCACATTGCAAGGAGGGGTACTTCAGTTTGGCAACAAGATTTGTGTGCCAAGTGACCCTAACCTAAAAAGGGAGATTTTGGAGAAAGCTCGCAGGTCAGTTTACTCAATCCATCTTGGGAGTACAAAGATGTATAGGGACCTTCAGTAGACTTTTTGGTGGGGTAACACGAAGAGGGAAATTGCAGAGTTAATGTCCAGATGCCTAGTGTGTCAGCAGGTGAAAGCAGAACACCAAAGACCTGCACGTTCTCTATAACCCTTGCCGACACCAGAATGGAAGTGGGAGCACATAACCATGGACTTCGTTACAGGACTAACTAAGACTCGTTATGGCATGACGCCGGTGATTGTGGACCCACTGACAAAGTGTGCGCACTTCTTGCCTGTCCAGATTACCTATTCGATGGACAAGGTGGCCACCACCTACGTAGAGGAGATAGTACGCTTTCATGGCATACCAGTCTCCATTGTTTCGGATAGGGACCCTCGGTTTGTGTCCAAGTTCTGGCAAAGTTTGCAACATGCGTTTGGTACTCGATTCCAGTTTACCACGGCATTTCATCCTCAAACAGAAGGTCAATCGGAGAGGACTGTCCAGACATTAGAAGACTTGTTACGGGCTTGTGTTCTAGATCTTAAGGGCAACTGGAATGACCATTTACCACTGATAGAATTCTCTTATAACAATAGCTACCAGAGTAGCATTGGGATGGTTCCTTTTGAAGTCTTGTATCGGAGGAAGTGCAGATCTCCATTTTGCTGGGACGAGGTAGAAGAAAGGAAATTATTAGGACCAGAATTAGCGCAATTGGACGTCTGAGAAGGTCAAATTGATTAAAGAGAGATTACGGGGTGCGCAAAGCAGACAAAAGATTTACGCGGATATACACGAATGGGAGTTGATATTTCAAGTGGGGGACCGGGTATATTTAAGGGTGTCACCGATGAAGTGAGTACAACAATTTGGGAAAAAAGGAAAGTAGAGCCCTAGGTATGTGGGACCCTTTAAAATACTGGATAGAATTGGTTCCCTCGCCTACTGATTGCCTTACCGCCTAAGTTAGCCGGTGTCCATAATGTGTTTCATGTGTCTATGTTGAAGAAGTGCATTTTGGACCCCAAACATGAATTGCAACCGGAGCCTTGCAGATTAGAGAAGATTTCACTTATATCGAACATCCGGTTTAGATTCTAGATCATAAGGAGCAGACACTACGAACGAAGAAAATTCCTTTAGTTAAAGTTAGGTGGAGGAACCATGCGTTCGATAAAATTTTATTTTTACTTTAATCTAATTTAATTGGGATCCTTTCGTTATATTAAAAGTTGTGGGTAAGCTTAGGAAGTGATAATTAAAGTTCAGGAGGTTTAAAGCAAATTTCTCTTTTTAGGGTTAATCTATAAAGGTTACCATAGTCTCCAGCGCCCAAAATATTCTGATTTTATGTGAAACTTAGAGAGAAAAAGGAAGAGAGAGGAAGAAGCAACTAGGGCCAAAGAACTAGGTAAGATCCTCTACAAATTTTCTCTATTATTTCGTTCATTAATAGGGTATGTATGTGGATGTTCTTGTGTTTCTTTTGGGTATGATTTGTGTGTGTTTTGCGGGGTGTTAATGGATGAAGGGAAGCTGCCTTGCGGCAGCAGGTGCGTGATGTTTCCGTGTGAGATGTGAGGGTAAAATGGTGATGTGAGTGTGAGAAGGGTCTGCCGTGGTGGGGGTATGTGGTGGGTGCGATTGAGGGAGGGGGGAAAGGGGGACTGCCGTGGTGAGGCAGCCGTGGTTGGTGCTGCGTGTGTTTTGTGGTGTGTGCAAGTGGAGGGGAGGGGGAAGGGGCTGCCGTGGTGGTGGAGCTGTGGGTGTTTGTATGGTGTGTGCGAGTGAGGGAGAGCAAGAAGGGGCTGCGGTGGTGGGGCAGCCGTGGTGGTGGTGCTGTGTATGTTTATTAGGGTGTAGAGGTGGAAAAAGGAAGGGGGAAACAGCAGAGAGGGGCTGCCGTAGTGGGGGCAGCCGTGGTGATGGGGCTGTGCAAGGTGTGTAGGTGGGTGCAGAGGTGGAAAAAGAAAGGGTGATAACAGGAAATAGGGGCTGCCGTGGTGGTGCTTGAGGTTGAGGTTGTGTGGGTGCGAGGGAGAGAGAGGGACTGCCGCAGCGGGGCAGCGGCCACCATGAGGTGGTGGCAGTGTGTGATGTGGAAGGGGAGAGGTAAAAATTAAGGTTAGGTTTAGGGTTTTAATGAAGAAGACGATGAATAATGTCGGAAAGCGTCGCTAATACCTCTTCCCCCCCCTCCCCCCAGCCCGCCGGAGTCCTTGGTCCAATTTTTTAACCCATTTCTGAGCATATTTGGAGCAAGTGCAAAACTGAAACCCTTCTTATTTTTACGAAACCTACATCGTGAAATTTTCTGGGATTTTTCTAGGTTCGTGAAAGGCATTAAATGATTTTATTCCAAAATAGGGCTTTTGAATTATTTGATATAGCAAACGAGATTATTTTTGGCCGAAAATTTTACACTAACCTTGTTTTACTGAGATGCTTGAGTGTCTGAAATTTCGCGGCATTTCGATGCCGATTGCTATGCTTTTGAAATATGGCCAATTAGCGGTTAATTAAAGGAGTGGATTAGGATTTTGAGCGGGAAATATCCCGAGGGACTTTTTAGTCCGAAAAACCCACCTAGTCGTTTAAAAAGATGTTTTGGATCATTTTTGGGTATATAATGGTGCATATGCATTAGGCATCGGGGGTATTGTGGTACTTTCACACAAGTTCGTGGGAATTTTGGTAATTTTTACTTACTTGGGGGCGAACAGCAGTCACGCATAATTGAATGTCGTGAATTGATATCCTTGCTATTTATCGTTTTAGCTTCCGATAATCGAGGGTAGGACCGACTCACGACCAAGGGTTAATACCGGTTATCGAGTCAAGCAAGCACTCCTGCTATGTTTCCCGCTTATACCCTATTTTTGATGTTATAAACATATATACTGATACGTACCAACTGAGGTTGAAGTCTTTTGCAGTGCAACTACTTTCATTTCAAGTTGTTTGATGAGAAAAGAAAATGAGTTGCCATGGAATGTATTGCGTCTAGTTATTGTGAACCCAGTTTGACTTGTGATATTGAGATGTTGTTTTTGGTTGCTGTGCCCCACATCTAACGGAGTAAAGTTAGATTTTAGCCCTAGTTAACGAGACCATACGTTGACGCAGAGTACTTTTGCTCGTGGTTCGCCCCTGCGTCCACATTAATGATTATCCCGAAAGTGGGTGTGGGATTTCGGATCCAAGTCAATGGGACCATACGCTAGCCGTAGCATATTGTGAAAAGATGTTTGAATAGTATTCGATGATTTACATACTGTTGTTATTCTATCGTTTTCGAAGAGTTTTCTCGCAAACATATTTTTGTCTCAAAGTATGTGTGTGTGTGTGTGTTTTATATATATATCTTGTGAAATTGTTTACCAATTTTTAATCGAAAGACCCATGGCATATTATGAAAATCAAAAATTAGTTTGGAACATAGTATGTGTGCTTACTAGGGGCCCAGCTCACTATTTCAAAAAAATTAGGTGATTACTTAGTGGGACCCGATATTCCTGAGAACCAAGAGGGCTCGGTCGCGGGAGAGGATTGCTAGAGGAGTTGAAGTCCTCTGAGGATATCTAATAATATTAGGGATGACATTGTAGTACTATTCTTATGTTTTGAGAATTGTTTGGAGCAAAGAT
The DNA here is from genome assembly GCA_033065855.1 of Escallonia rubra. Taxonomy (NCBI): domain Eukaryota; kingdom Viridiplantae; phylum Streptophyta; class Magnoliopsida; order Escalloniales; family Escalloniaceae; genus Escallonia; species Escallonia rubra. Next base: position 7,956 of record JAVXUO010003120.1, on the reverse strand, counting down.
CCCCATGGAGTTTCAGTTTTTTTCTTGGTAGTTGAATAATGAGGATGTATTAGAGACGTATTTCGAGGAAATCCATAAGTATGATTCTTGAATATCTTGTAACGGGTATAAACTTGATGCTTGGTTATAAATCTTGTGAACAGGTGGTAGTAGGCCTGGCAGAGCCCTGGTGGAGGTTTAGTGGGCCTGCGGCCGGTCACGGACCTAACTCATGGGCTCAGCTCTGGGTTAGGGTCGTGATACCCATGGATAAACCGTATGGGGCAAATGCTCTAATAGAGCGTTACTTGAGGCAATTTGTGAGTGCCAACAAAACGGGCGGGGCTAAACTCTTAGATGTGGAACATTTTTCCTACAATCTGCGAAGGAGTGAGGCCACAAACCGCAAGCCGATTGAAATTGCCACGAGTCGCAGTCGCTCACTCCCCGTGTCTTGGCGGTTGACAATAAGCGGAGAAGCCCTTTGCGACGCAGGTGGCTAGATCTTAGAATGAGCAAGCCGATGTTGCTTGCTCTTACCTTGACAAGGCTTACCACAAAAAATGACAAAGTAGGCAGACACTAGACGACGGCCTAAAGAGTACCAACTTGGAGATAAGGTGATGATGAAGCTGTTGCCACAACAATTTAAGACTCTAGGGAAGGTACACAAAGGGCTAATAAGGAAGTACTAAGGGCCCTTTCTTGTTGTGGCTAAGGTCGGGAAGGTGTCCTACTGATTGGAGTTGCCGCTGCCACTTAAGATACATCTGGTCTTTCACGCCAGCTTGCTAAAAGATCGTCATGCGAACATAGAAGGCCCAACCCGAGGACAAAGTCATAGGGCGCCAAAAGCCATTGTCAAGTCCTATGACAAGCAGACCGAGTACGTGCTAAGCAACAAGATCGATGGAGACGAGGAGCTCCACCCGCAAGGCACTACTTGGTGAAATCGAAAGGATTGCCAGAGAGGGAAGCATCATGGGAACCAGCCTAAGACCTTTGGCAATTCCAAGAAATCGTTGACCTATACCGAGAAGAGACTGGGACAAGGACGCTGCCAGATTAGGTTGGGGGGAGTGTCCCACACTGTATAAAAGGAGGCTAATCTTAGAGGTTTTTCCATGCAGACGCTTATGAGGATACGACATGGCAGCTTACTAGGATGGTCTCCAAAATCTTCCCACGGTCCTTAAGATTTCTTCTTGTACATAATTGTAGAGCATGTAAATATCTAGATATTACTAAGAGCATGTAAATATCTAGATATTACTAGGGAGAACTATAGATACTCATTGTAAACCGTAGGATCAAATAGATTACCACCATCCATTGAGAAGATAATTGTGTAAATAGGTGAGGCAATCACTTAGTCAAACCGTCCAAGGATCCAATCATTGTTTTCTCTCTTTGCAATACTACAAGCATTGTTCGCAGACTCTGTGTCCTTTGTTCTATATTTAGCTCTCGTTGTTGCCCGGCCAAGGGATAGGCTAACTTAGCGTTCTAGTGGAGGCTAAAGAGTGCTAAGTGACACACGGTTGGCTTAGATCTGTTTAAGGCTGCAACAATATGCTCTAAAAGCTTAAGCCAATAGAGAATGGCACAAAAATATTATCATGCTTAACATTTCCCTCACAAGCAAGGCTCCAATTGTGCATGGAGAAACGAATTAAGGTGCACCACCACCAAGTGCACAAATAAATAGAGTGCAAATTGCACTGTTATAAAAGAGGAACAAATGCAAGCGGGAAGAATTAAACCCAAAGACCTTGCGAAACCAGAGCTCTGATACCGTGTTAAGTTACTATCTCTCTAAAAGCTTAAGCGGTTAGAGAATACGCCAAAGCAATAAAATCTGAGACTATAATTTCACGTTACCAAGAAAGATGACAATAAGTGATGCAATAGGGCCAAAGTTGCCTAAGTTATCAGGCAACCACTCTAAACTAGCTATTCCAAATGACTGCCCATAAGTTCCTTAAAGCGTTCCACCAAATGAGGCCAGCACCATGTGTGGCACCCGTAAAATCAGATCCCATTATGATGGAGATCCATAATTCTGCCTCCAAGCAATTCATAAGACCACAAACTCGTAGCCAAACATCCCTTTTCGTCAATTATGTAGAGTTGCTTATACATGCAAGCATGTATGTCACTGCACAAACGCGAGACAAAGCACTTTGACTGTGTGGAAACTCCAGTCCATCAGCCATGAGGTTCATGATGGCAGAAAAGAGATGAGATGGGAGTTGGTTATGGTAGGTAGTGTCTCTGGAATGTGGTGAGGTTGAAGAAGCTGATGGGAGTGGCTGAAAGTGGTTCTAGGGTGGGAAGATCAGTCGCTTGCTACGTGAAGATTTTTGGTAGCGAAAGGGGCTTGATACCCACAATTCGTCAGTGCAGCTTTCCAGATCTCAATTTTATTCCAGCTTCCAGTTGTTCCACCGTCTTCCATCTGATCAGTTTCAGCAAGTTGGATCAGGTCTATGCTGGAGAGTCTATGTAGTTTAGGCCGCGATAAGGGCTTAGCGGCTCAGGCAAGGTTTGGTGTGGGTTGTACCTAGGTAAACATGTTTCAGCACTGAACCATAGTCTTTTTAGCAGATGACCGATTGTATTTAATTCTTGTAAACCGTATGCTGAAGGGGTGTATTAGGGTTGCAACCCCTTGCCTTTTGACGATCACAAACATAATACATAAGCATGTGACTAATTAGAATAGCATGTCATAGCATGTCAGAAGTTTTAAATAATCAGTTTGATAACAAAGGAACTCTGAAAAGTTGGTAGGATATTATTACCTATTGATGGTGTGCTAAATACAGCGAGCGCCACGGTGTCACTGACCCAGCGAATGACGAATCCACGGTCTTTGAAGCTCTCCAACAGCTTTTCTAGGTCCACAGTCCTCAAACTTGGTGGGAAGTCAGCTAGTACAAGAACATGACGTGTACCGTATTTAACTGAAATAAAAAAGCCAAGATTTCACATCTAGCACCTACCATGCATATAAATATCAGCAATCTTCAGAATCCAATACTGATAAACTGCTTGAAAAGAAGTTTCATCATCACTTATACCTCAATGCATGACAATTATGATCTAGAGCAGCAGAATTCCGGAATAATTAACTCCAATTGTCAGAACTTACTGTATGCTTTCTGTTTGTCTCATTATCACTTTATTATCATTCTTCTTCCATTTATTTCTCTGACATCGATAAAGATAAACAACGAACACAACACACTCTCTACCATCTTGCCTACACCGTTAGGATCACTGTTCTTGTACAACTAGCAAAAAGAAACTGGGTAAAAGGGGAAGCTGTTGAAATTTTGAACCAGCTGCATCAGTAGATCAAGATGTCGAGAGAAAAGTTGTCTGTCAGCTGGTCTAGTATAAATTGAGCAAGAAATTGAAAACAGGATGCACAAAAATATTCACGGAATCTCATAATCGTCAAAAGATAGGAAAGAGAAAGACCAATCATCCTATGGAATGTCTGACTCCTTCCACCAATTCATAAGAAACTAAACGTTGTTTACAAACAACATATACAGCTAAGGTCCTTAAGATGATATAAGAAGATAACAAAATTGGAAAGACCTAGCACAGCTCTTTGGAACAGGAATATTAGCCCAATAATAGTAACAATAGCAAAGTGGGATGGGTGCTGTATGCAATCCAGTCAGACGCACCTTCCAAAGTAGGAACAAATTATTGGTCTGAAGGGAAACACTATCCATCCTATACTTAGTTATATCTCAACAAAAGATAATTTTCAATTTGTACATCTGCCACTACTATGAGTAGAACGGATGACTCAAAGCAAATAAGACAAGTAATTAGTGATAGTTGGTAAATATGATATGGTTTATGGAAAGGATTGGACTTAAACAACAAACCACATAGAACAACATACAATCCCTTGTTTCTGCATCTCCTTCTGATCTATGGCACACGCCTCCGTTTTCCGAGGTATCAATAACAGGCGCATCTGTCTGCTGATCACTATACAGCCCAGCTTTCCTGTATGAGAATGTTCCCCTTCCGCGCCTCTTGGTGGCCAGAGCACTCGTATCTTCCAGTGAGACTTTAGATACACCTTCTAAGCATTTTGTAGACAGTAATTCTTCTGGAGCACGATCTGCAACAGCTTCCCAATCTGTAGATATCCACAGAAGAATCTGGATCAGTTGCATATCTTTGAAGCTACTACAACGTAAATTAGAATGGAAATGAGTCGTCCAAAAAAAAAGGAAAGGGGAAAGAAAATAGCATAAAACACACCAAGTTTTTGATAAAAACCCTAGAAGTAATTTCCATAGCTCAACTCAATGACTACGATACCACAATATGTATGTCTCGAGGGTGAAATACAACTATAAAATTCTCTATGAATGTCAGGATGACAGCATTTACACCTTTACTTAGCCTTGGAATCAAAAAGCGTCTTATTGCCAAAATTTGGAGTGCGATTTCTAACATGAAAGTTTATGGAACGAGAAGCAAAATGTTCATATATTTCCACTGCAAAATTCTTTTATTGGTAGGTGAGTATGGGAGACAATAAACATCAAGAATCAAGCCGCATGAGTAGAATTTATTGTAGCACGACAAAGTTCTAAAATTCGAAGCAACGTCGAACGCGTCGGCCCGTCAAGTGTCAACCAGTCACTTTACCGAACCCAGTAACCCCTCATAACTGAACCTATGCAAAGAAAAAAAGAACCAGAGAAAATCGTGGCCAAACTTAATGCTTAGGTATACTCGAGCGGCAATGAATGACATCCATGTGGTTTGTTATTAGGTTTCGATAGACGAGAGATAGGACCGGCTTTTGAACGAGCTCAAGAACCAGCTATTGAGCGAGGTAAGTACTCCTGCCATGTTCCTCCGTATATTTATTTGCAAAGCCTATAAACGTATATATGATTTGATCAAATGAAAGTTTAAAGTCTTGTTCTGCATATTGTTTATTGCTAAATCATTTGACGAGAAATTTAGTTTAAAAGATTGCCATGGAATGCTATGTGAATCGTATATTTACTCTCAGTACATGTTGAATGAGCTATGAAACTCGACTTGGTTGTTGTGCCCCATATCCAACGGGGGAATGTTGGATTTCGGGCCCTGGTCAACAGGACTTGTACGTTGATGCATAGTACTGTTGCTGGTGGTTCGCCCTTGCGTCCACAAAATTTTTATCCGGGGTGTAGGAGGGATTTCGGGCCGTAGTCAGGGGGGCTCGTACGCTGACCGCAGCACACCTAAGTAATGAAATATATGTGATTGATGCGAAGGAAATTATTGATGATTTTACTCTGATTTGAAAACCCTTTCTGAACTTTAATATATGTGTATATGTATTGAAAGATGTTTTTAAGGATGGTAACATTGAATTACTAATTTTGTTAAAAGAGAAATCCATGGCATGTTTGAAATCTTCAAACCTATTTTAGGAACATGGTTTGTCTATTTGCTGGGCTTTCGCTCATTCCTTATTTTTCAGGTGAGGACCTAAGGGAAGCAGACCCGTATGAGCAGCACGAGCGAGAAATGCCCGAGGAGAACCCATAGAGTCATAAAAGTGTTTATCGTTCAAGAATGTTAGTTCTATAATTATTGTTTAACAACTAATGTAGGGAGCTTAAGTCTCCTCGAGTTCTTCGTAAAATTTCAAGGACATGCAATAAGGGTTTTATTTAGGATTATTGGAAGTCTTTGAGTTGGATTTAAATCTCAAATTATAGGTTATAGTAAGGTCTGGCAGTGCCCTTGTAGGTGCCCGAATGGGCCTGCGGCCGGTCACGTGCCTAACTCATGGGCTCACCCGTGGGTTCGGGTCGTGACACTCTCTCTCCCCAAATCGAGACAGTCAAGCGGAGGCGATCTTCTGTCAGATCTGGAACAACGGAACAAGAGGTAGTGACCGGCGACGAGGATGAGGACTCCACCGGCCAACAATCCTCTGCACCGACAACAACGAGGACTCTGGACTCCATAGATGACCCTTGACCGGTCAACAGTCAACTGCCTTCATCCTTTGAATTTGAGGTACGCATTTGCTGCCTCCTAATTGATTTGCTCATTCGCTTTCCTAATTCGTAATTGCTTTCCTAATTCCTAATTTGCTGCATAAACAATTTCTAATTGTGTTGGAATGCGATGTTAAGCTTCGACTTGTTTTGTTATTTAGTTTTAAAATTGGGATGTTGAAAATTGAAATGCAATGTTTTGTTGGAATGTGATTTTGTGTTGAGATTGGGAGGTTGATCTTGAGCTTCTACTGTTGTGTTGGGAATGTGATTTAGTTTTAAAATTGGGAGGTTGATCTTGAGTTTGAAATTTACTGTTATTTAGCTATGTGATGTTGTGTTGGAATGTTGATCTTTTGTTTGTGTTGAGATTGGGAGGTTGATCTTGAGCTTGTATTGTTGCGTTGGAATGTGATTTAGTTTTAAAATTGGGAGGTTGATCTTGAGCTTGAAATGTGCTGTTATTTAGCTATATGATGTTGTCTAAGAACCCTGAGATGTTAAGATTTTATTCAAAAAAAAAAATCATAATGAAAAAAGTTTTTTAAAAAGAAAGCAAAATTGGAAGAATCCTCGTAGCCTAATCAAAATGATTGTAGAAATCAAAACAGTATTCAACAGTCTCCAATTTTAATAGTAACGGACAAGGCTCCTATTATGTATCATGATGTTGATTCCAGGCATTCAAGCAAAGCTCACGATGTGTTCAACTTTGACGAGCTTATTGCGGACCCTGGGTTGCGTCTGAATATTTAAGATTATTATAGACCTAATATTCGAGATAAAGTTCGACGAGCGTATTGGTCGAAAGGTCTTTGCCAACCTCGTAACCACAATTTTCCATTTACACAATTCGGGACTCAATCTAGTTAATCCTAAGCAAATATGACAACGTCATCCTTATTATCAGTGAGGGCTAAGGCAACAATGTTTTCCTCAAAAGGAAATCATAGGCTCCTTAGTCTAGTTGAGATTTCTCTTCAATTTCATCTTTTTCATCTACAAGGTGAAGTGAAAGAGTAGATTTACTTAAAAAAGAGTAAAAATTGGGGACGGGATACTAGTAAAATGAACAATAATAATAGAATCGATTGATTAGGGATTTGAGATTTTAGGTATTTTTGTGGTTTACATATTGATTTATTATGTTATGAAACCAAGAATCAAAAATAATGAACGGTAGATATGATGCCACAATGCAAAAATAAAAAATTAGAATTTTTGGGCTTTTGTTTACGCCTCCACCACCGCCTTGCGCCTGGGCGCCTAGGCACACAAGGTGCGCGCCTTTTCGAAGGGGCTGCGCCTAGGCGTGCCTTTAGTAACACTGGAGTATAGTATGCAAAAGAGGAAGCATATTGCTTGTGTTGCTACCTATTCACAAGTGCTCATGAGGAGCAAGGGGGAGGTGGTACTTTTGTCAGCCATGGTTTTAAAGCTTGGAGAAAGAGGGATAAATTCCAAACACATGTTGGAGAAGTCAATAGTGCACACAACATTGCTTTAAGCAATTGTCAAGCCTTTGATAACCCGAAGCAGAGTATTGAGGTAATTTTCTCCAAGCAAACAGATGAAAGTAAGGTTTAATACCATACTCACTTGACTACATCGATTGATATCATTCGGTTGCTCTTACGTCAAGGCTTGTCTTTCCGTACGCATGATTAATCAAACGAATCTGAGAATCAGAAAAATTTTCTAGAACTTTCAGAGTTCTTTGCGGATCACAATGAAAGTGTGAAAAAAGTCACGTTGTCAAATGCTCCTCAGAATCTCAAATCGACATCACCAAAAGTCCAGAAAGAAATTTTTAGTGCCATTGCTGGAGAAATAAGAGATGTAATTGTTAGAGACATGAAAACTGAATTATTTTTCATTTTAGTTGACGAGTGTCGTGATGTCTCAGTCAAAGAACCAATGGGAGTTGTCTTGAGAT